>VYZR01087699.1:3861-58015 GCA_013400675.1 Oxylabes madagascariensis
CCCACTGCCATCATTCAGTCCAGTTGGACTCCTCAAAGTCATAAGAGTCAAAAGAACAAAGTTATTTCTTCCTCAAGGACACAATCGAAAAATCTCATTACTTTTAGACTTACAAATCATGTGATCGTGTCTGGAGTTGATAAAAAAAATTGAGTATTCTGATACTGTCAACAACAGCTTTCAGGGAAAATTCTACTCAGTTAAAGGTTTAATATCTCATCCTTGCTCTGGCTGTAAACACACATCAAAATATTGGAGCTCCCTACTGAATGAATGTTTCTTTCTCCAATCTATATGACTAATTCCAATTTTTGAATGCAAAATGTTTTATTTCATTTTGTGAATTTGAATTTGTACAACAAAAACCATTCAATGCTATTCCAGCTCCCTCTGAGACATGCGATAAAACTGGGTGGTGTACTGGTTGTTAAGTTCTACTCTTCTTTATAGTTCTTGTCTGCAGGGACCTACAGCTGAACTAGACATCCAAAGAAGAATCCAGCTGAGAGGTATCATCAGCCTGAATTTAGTGAACTCTAGTGCCAATCACTTCATGTGTTCCCTTCTAAATCAGTTTTTCTCAAGAAAGTTAGACCTCACCTTACACCATTTTTCTGAACCTGTAATTAAAGTTGTATCTAAGTTCTTTCTGGATTGTGCTACGGACAGCCCACAAGACTTTGCTCTAATTCTACAAACTCAGTTTATGCCCTTATAAAACCAGAGTCATATCTATTTGTTAAATATATTGTAGACTAAATTGTCTGTAGGGGGATGCGATCTCCAGTAAGACCATGTCTTACTGCAGATTTAACATACTGTGCTCAGATAGCTTGGCATAGATGTCATAAAACATTATTAATTTTCTTAAGATTTCCCCAAAGTATGACAAAATTACTTTGGTATTTGAAAGTCCCATCACACGATCATTTAAGCTATCTGCAATAAAAAGAAGCTATTCAAGTCTTTCTTAGCGTCCTTATGGGTCAGTGGCAGCAATAAGTTCAGAAAGCCTGTCTTGACACTGTAACATGCTACCTGTGTGTTTCCAGTTCTTCACAAACTGCCCTGTGAAAGAAGGCAATCTTAGTAGGCGTGCTTTTGCTGAACTTTCAGCATGTGCATGTTCTAGGTAGTTTGTCAGGTCCATAAAATCTCACTGAATTAAAACTGAGCACTGACTGACCTGCAAGAAGGTGGTACACTGGCTGTCTGGAGTTGTCGGTAGCTCGATATCTGGAAAATCAATCCACTAGGCAAGGAAGCATCTTTCTGATTCGTCAACATTGACAATGTGAAGCAAAATGCAATGAAACAAAGCCTGAGGTCATAAGACCACTCCTGTGAATGAAACCAAGGAAAAAATTGTCCTATGGGTGGGATCAACCTCTAATTTCTTCAAAGGACATCTGGTCTGTCTGTCAAAGCACACCCTTTAGGACTCTGGCCATAAAATTTCAATTCTGCACTTGTTAACAAACAACAGTGCTGGAAGCTCGAGAACTCAAAGAGTGAGATCTCCTGTATTTGACAAGAAAAAAGAAATCTTTTATTTCTCAATTGATTTGTGTCATTTGTTCTGAGCTAAGAAGTATAGGAGAGGATTCCTTCAGTCAGACAAGTCTTTCCTTGCTCAGAGGGAGATGTCTGCCATGGTAATTTCACTGCACAGATATTGAACAGATATTCTTCACAGGTGCTGTTACTCTACCTGTTCCTAGGACTTCCAGGAAACACTCTTTAATTAAAGCAGTAGTGCACAGAAAGGCAGAAAGACAGTCTTTCCTACTAACAGTTCTTACATCCAAGAGGAATTTCCTACCCTGTAAATCTTCACAATGCTTAGACAAGGTAAGAAAGCAAAGGGAATTCCAAATTCACATCACCCATAAATCCATTTCTTAAAAAAAAATAGTACCATGAAAACATNTATGTGGACCAGTCACAGGCATAATTTCCCTTGAGACTAAGCGAGTGTGAGGATAAATGTCTGGAAGCATTCTCTGCACTAGGATTCCGAAGAAAGAGGAACAAGGAAACAAAGCAAAGCTGTATGAAAACTGAATAGAGCAGTGCTATAGGATACTTCCGAGCAATTCCATTAAAACAGGATTTTCTCCCATCCCACAGAGGTTTAACTGCCTGTCAGACATATGTGATTTTACACCAGACTTTCAAGTAAATACAAATTGATCTCAGCATATTTCAAGAACATTTGTTAGGCCATTTTAAAAGCTGGAAACCAGTTGTAGTTTGGGAGCTGTTTTGTAGCTGAAAACTAGCTGGTTTGTGTTTTGTAAAACCAGTCCATAATAGTGATTAGCCCTGTCAAAAATCATTTATGTAACAATAATTGAGAAGTTTAATATTTTCAAAATGAATACTAAATACATTTNGGAAAAAATTGTCCTATGGGTGGGATCAACCTCTAATTTCTTCAAAGGACATCTGGTCTGTCTGTCAAAGCACACCCTTTAGGACTCTGGCCATAAAATTTCAATTCTGCACTTGTTAACAAACAACAGTGCTGGAAGCTCGAGAACTCAAAGAGTGAGATCTCCTGTATTTGACAAGAAAAAAGAAATCTTTTATTTCTCAATTGATTTATGTCATTTGCTCTGAGCGAAGAAGTATAGGAGAGGATTCCTTCAGTCAGACAAGTCTTTCCTTGCTCAGAGGGAGATGTCTGCCATGGTAATTTCACTGCACAGATATTGAACAGATATTCTTCACAGGTGCTGTTACTCTATCTGTTCCTAGGACTTCCAGGAAACACTCTTTAATTAAAGCAGTAGTGCACAGAAAGGCAGAAAGACAGTCTTTCCTACTAACAGTTCTTACATCCAAGAGGAATTTCCTACCCTGTAAATCTTCACAATGCTTAGACAAGGTAAGAAAGCAAAGGGAATTCCAAATTCACATCACCCATAAATCCATTTCTTAAAAAAAAATAGTACCATGAAAACATGGAGGAAAATTTCACTAACTCTATTCCTCAAATATCCAAGTGTTCTGTCCATGTGAGGAGGTTGTATGACTTCTTGATTCACCAGGGAGTGAAACTTTACAGGATATGTAAAGGATATGCCCCAGGTTTGGCACCCAGTGCTCAAAATACAGGTGGAAGATACATGTAACAGCACAAGTAACAGACAGAATCCTGCTGGCTGTCGCTGAGACAGCTCAGAATATACATTAGTCCTTCCAAAGCCAATTCAAACCTTTTAGCTCAAATTCGAGTTGCTTTGGACAAGAGCACATAATAAAGCTTCGTGTTCAAATTGCCACCTTTAGACCAAACCACAATCTTTTTGAAAACTTACAATCATGAAAATTGAAGATGTGGGTATGAAGAACAATGCTCTCAAGAAGGTAAGATGTTGTTGGTAATTAAAATTCAGAGGTTACTTCAGGCCTTCGGTCACTTCAAAAACTGAACTCTCCCATACATTTTGAAGATACTCTGTTTGGTTCTAACACTGTCTTCCTTTTTTTTTCAACTGACATTCCACTGTGTCCCAGTATTGACTTTTGAGTATATTTGTTGTGATCAACATTACAGTTGTTCATAATGTGAGGGCACTCAGTAGCTCCAAAGAAGGATTTGGATCCCACCACGTCTCCCTCTTTTTGCTTATACACAGCAATACAGAACCATACTCAAGACCTGACTAGCCCAAGAAGTTGTGTCAACTAGTTCTGTCACTTAGCTGCTACAAGTCCTTTCTAGGTAGCTGTGGGATAGTCTGCCCCCATGAAATTGCACTCTAACCCCTAAAAACTCTGTCTTAAACTATAAGTCATAATGAAGTATGAAGTATCAGGTTTTATTCTCTACTCAAAATATTAATCTTGTAAACCATTAACTATAATAGGTGACGTTTTTGTTGTTGTGTTTAGCTCACTTGGAATATTTTGCTCTATTCTTCACTTCAAGATTTTGGAGAAGTCTCAAGTGTCGTGATCTTATCCTCCTCGGATAAGAAAATATTTTCTTGGGCTGATTTTCAGTTTGCCATCTTTCATTGGAAACACACCTTGCAAAAGAGGGCTCCCAGACTAATATTAGATTATATATACAACTGTTTGGGGGTTTTTATTATAACCCCTCTTATTTGTCTTCTGACAGATATGTTCCAATAATTCCTGTCTCACTTCAGTCTTCCCATTATCACATTTCCATAATAGACATTTCCTTTTGGAATCTGCATGACTAGAACAACCTACAATATTCTTATATAAAAAAAAAAAATAGAAAAGTGCTGATATTTCTAATGGTATAAAACATTTTTGGTATTGTTCTCCAGACCATTCTTTATTCAACGTAAAAAGCCCCCTCCTTAAAGACTTTACAGACTAATTCAAAACAAGTCCTTTCCCTGTCAAATGCACATTGAAGGTAGGAAGGAAAAATGTGATGTTCAAGCAAAGTCATTAAGATGACAAATTCTAATGCTATGTTATTTCTGTAATTTTCTTTAACAGAATTGCTTTATTTATTCTGGAAATTCTTAGGGAATGATTCTCTATCACCTTTGTACCATAACAGGGCAGCTGGGCATTCCCTGATGTAGGAAATCCCTGCACAAAATAAGGCAGTGTAGGAGGCCTTCATAGGTGGCCAAGGCGGAAAGGAGCAAGTGGCATAGGATAGGCCCTTGGGAACTGTTCTAACTAGTGTAATTTAGAGCATTCCTGCTCTCAGTTATGCCAGGGGCCCCTTTGGCATCAATTCAACCTAGAATCCAGGGAGATGAAAAATGGCTTAGAGCCACTTTCCCCCTCCCTATACCCTGGGCCTGCACCATGTGTGGTTTGGCTGGCTCTGAGGATCTGGCCCCTACATTTTTAAACAGAGCATTTAAAGTTTAAGTTGAAAAGTGAAAGAAAACGGAATATGAAGAGTAAAAGGAGTAGAAAAGTGCTAAAGGGAGAGACTGAAAAAAAAAAAAGAGGGAAACAGAATGGGTGGTATTGCTAAGTGTGAAGCAGAGCTCATGTTTAGCATACTGAAGGAGAACTGGAGAAGTCTGGATTCACTTCTCAGCTACACCAGAGACTTTGAAATGAGAACACCAGTCTATTAAGGTCACTTTCAAGAGGACCAGTGAACTTTTTTGACCATCTATACTAAATATGTTTAGCTTATTCCCTGAGAACTAAACAGCTTTGCCTGCAACTGCTGCCACAGAACCTGAGGTAAGAAGTGCCTTATAGCCCTAATTACCTACAATAGGGACATGTCTGAAAAAAAAGACACTCCCATCTTCAGAAGATCCACAAAATACATGCATGAAATAGCTTTGGTGCAAGGCTGAGTGCACGGAACTCAGGAATGATGCTCTGTACTGTATCATGTGATATAAGAGATCATGCTGTACCACACCATGGTAATGGAGAGCTCAGATCCCATGGTAAATCTGCATTCAATGTAGACAGGAAAGGGAGGTAGGAATGGATTTTAGAGCTGGGGGACCCTGAAATTTCATTTTAAAATGTGCACGTTCATCAAGCTTTATTTAGAGTTTCTCTTCACCTTGGTTTCGCATCTGCAAAAGGGAAATACCAATTCCTCTGTAACAGCAGTGTGGTGAGGATGCGTTGGGACAGAGTATGTCCAAACTCAATAACAACATGTAAAAGGGGAGAAAATCCCTACACTGATGGAACTTCAGCCTCAGTATCTTGACAAATAGACAAAGGACAGGTGTATCTAGAATTATGATTCAGCGTGTATCCAAACATGCGGATAAAACTTTAAATTATTAGCTGGAAAATGTTGACAATCTTATTGGAATCTTGCAATATCCATTATACTCAAGTTATACCACACTATGCCAAGCGCCAGAGCAGGAATGCTGGGCATGTGGACAGAGGTACAAGGGGTGCAAATATTCATTCTGAGCACCTTCAGCATACCTTGTCCTTCAGCCTTTGTCATAGGAGTCTCCAAGGAATAAATCCTATTCTTCCAGAAAGATTGACTGGTAAGCAAGAATCTAAAAAAGAAGGAACGGAAGGAGGGAAAAAGAGCTAGAAGCGGAGCATAATTCCCATTTACAGTCCTTCAAAGTCTAGCAGGTTTAGTAGTATCACAGTACTGGCAGGTGCTATGCCCTGTTTCTGTGGCATATTTGTAGTAGTTCTGTATGATACACCCACCACTACTACTTTCATGGTGAGAGATGATGTTCAATAGCCCTGAACGTGTTCCCTACCACAAGCCGAAGTCCTTGTTGGAAGTGCCCAGGGAGATAATCCTCAATTTTCCTGACTCAGAGAAGCTCAAACCTCTTGTACCTTTCCCCAAAGACTTCCCAGACCAGTGGAATACCACTCTAAACTTCCTCAGTACCCAAAACCCCTTCAAGCACTAGCATTATTTTCCTTTTTATATGAACCTAGGGCATCCTTTCTCCTAAGTATGAACCTCCAAATGCCTTTCCGAGGTTTGGAATAGCATCAAGCTGTTCCACTTAGTGCCTCCATGTTGTTGCTATTGCTTTGCTTGCCTCTGCCCTCTGTTACCACTCTCATTAGATACTACACAGGGCCAAGCCCACCCCTTGCCTAGTCCTCCCTGTAGCAAAACAAAGCAGAAAGAAGCAAAAAGGAGGGAGAGAGAAAACAAAACAAAAAGCCCCAGTTCCCACTCTGGCAGAGATTTTAAAACACAGAGTGCAATTATGAAAAGGTTATCCAGATGGGACCCAGAGGCCGGGTGAGGGGAAGGAGAGCTGTCATCCAAAGGGAAAAAAATCAGATGTATGGTAGCCCTATTCCTATGATATGATTCCTATTCCATGTGCAAATGCACAATGCAACAATAGTTCTCTTAGCCAGCATGGGCTGGGTTAATTGGATGCAAGGAATTTTTTTTTTTAATAACCCATTCATTTGATAAAAATCCAGCCTCAGTGATCACACCAAGCACAACTATTTCACTAAAAAAGCTTGTTTCTAATTGAATGAGATTCCTTCCTACTTTTAACTCTCTACCCTACAAAACTGAAAAGCCAATACTGTTGAGAATATGGTTACAATGCAAAGCAAGTGCTTTCACAGTTTTCAAATTTCCTTTGTATTTAAACAGAACTGGGTATTTTTTTCTGAAATAGCCCCTGAAAAATTAATTCTCGGAAAGAAACCTGACAGAAAATTATGATGTAAAGGGTGAATAACTGAAAGACTGCAATCAGCTGAGCGGAAATGGCCTTTATAATGTCCCAGTACCAGCACAGGGTGTTGCCATAAGTACATAACCTGTACTATGTGGCTGCACATAATATGTCGCTGTTTTACTACTGCAATACTTGAATCTGACTGTGTGTAGAAAGATATTTGAAGGGTTATTACAACTGGGGAGGATGCTAAAATCACATTACTTATTAAAAAACCCCGAACTATTACTTACTCAAAAAATCAGAGAATTATTAAACCCCTGTCCTTAGCATATATGAGCTGAAACCTAACTTAGCAAAGGTGCCAAAGTGAGTTGCAGTTTTTACTTCTCGGTCTGAGCTAATCAAGTTTCTGTCACAAGTTACAGCAGCCCCAGTATTACCTGAAATTCCTGTTGCTGGCACAAGCCAGCATTTAAAATAGCTTGCTTCAGCTACTGCTATGTGTTACCAAGGGTTTTTTTTTAACGGCAAAGGAATCGCAAAATAGGCTCAGAGAGAGTCCTGGTTAGTGGCATCTTTATGTATTTTTCTACTGGTACTAACTGAAGCTAGAGGAAGAATCTAAACTCTACTAAAAAGTTACCCATCAAATTCTGTAATCTCCAATTTTGCATTTAGCTAGGAGAGAAAAATAATATGATACTATCGAAGTGTATTTAAATGCTTATACAAGGCATATCAGAAAGCACTGTAGAGTAACAAAATCATTGATCTCAAAACATTAAATTCAACTTTCTCACAGAACTCAAAAGTTAAAGGTATTGGATAGGAAGGTGTGTGGGGGTGGATCTAGATTAGAGCGTGTGCATTTTTCTGACATCTTATTCCAATTTTTTTTTTTTTAATGAAATTTCATAAACCACTCTAGGCAAGTTTTCTACTCTATCAAAAGGGTGTTCTAACGTATAGCACTTCAGGGCAAGGGCGTATTCCCGTGACTTCGGATATCCCTTCCTAGATGTCCTTTACACGCGTTGTCAGAGCTGACCGAGCCGCAGCCGGCTCTGAATGGCAATGTCCACAGCGCGCTTGTGTTTTGTCCTGGCACCAGCCGCGCTCCCCGCTCCCTCCCTCCCTCCCTCCGCCGCTAAAACTGCGTGCGGAAGTCGAGTGCCGCGTACTACAACCCTCAGCTGGTGCGGAGCAGCTATTTTTGTTCTTCTGTAGTAACTTACGCAGCAAACTGTACAGTCCTAAAATTGACCTAGAAATGGACTAAAAAAAAAAAAAAAAAGCGAGAAACTATTCCATATATAAGTAGAAGAACACAGCTATTCAGCCATTTAGACAAAACAGGACAGGCAAAGTGCAGTCAAGATCCTGTATGTTTGACTTGGGTGTACTACCGCTCACAACTCTTTTCCTTCCCTCGCTCCCTCTCACTCCTTCCACAAAATCTGCGTTTTATTTATTGATTGGACGTACTTTCCAGATCGGAGGGCTCTTCCCCTCACCCCCACCCAATCCAACCCCCCGGCTCCTGCAGGAGGAGGAGTAAGAGGGGGAGGAGGCAAAGTGGGTGCATTACGAGCTGATTGTGCTCTTGCCCCGACCTCCAACAGCCTGATCTGCCTTTGAAGTTTTCCACCCCTCGACTTGAAGTGAGATCGATTACAGAAGAACAACAGGGACAAAGAATCTGCTGCTTTACGTGCAGCCACTTTCCCACGATCGGGCAGCCAGCTCGACAGCAGCAAGAGATCACCGCTGTCCCTTATGCTCCTCCTTGCCACCATTCAGAAAACATGCAGCCCCCGCCCCGCTTCGCTTAGGAAAGCTGGGAGACAGATTACAAAACTGAATTACGTTGTTTAAGAACATAACAACTAAAGGGCGAGTAGCATAGTCTCGGTCTTTGAAAGGAAACAAAAAAAAAAAAAAATCGGTGCTGAGTATTGGGAGTTCTGGGAGGCGGGGGGGGGCGCGCATTTAAAGCGTAGATAAATTAAAAAAAAATGGGTAAGTGGCAAAGTTTTGCGAGAGGCAAAGCAAGAGCCACCTCCTCGGGCTGCTGCGGCGTTGGGGGCTCGGCGCGGGCAGGCGGGCAGCGGGTACCGAGCCCGGCGGGGTCACAGCCCGGCAGCGTGCCCGCGGCGCTGGGGACGGCTGCGGCCAGTGCCGCCCTGAGAGCGGGGCAAACCTTTACCTTTGTGTCTGGTGAACGCGCGCGTGTGCCTGTGTGTGTGAGAGAGAGAGAGAGACTACCGCTGGGAAGTCTATAAACCGGGAAGGGAAAGAGTGCGGGGGGCGCCGGGACAATTACAAAGGGCAAAGCAAAGATGTTAAATGCCTTACCGAGGCGAGCGGAGCCAGCTCCGTCCAGCCCAGGGCCGGAGATTCTAGACTTTGCCTTGCCACAGCCCTCGGGAATGCCCCTCCCCGGGCGCCTTGAGGGAGCCCCCAGCCCCGAAGCCCCTCCAGCTGGCCCCCGGGCCCTTGTGGCGGTTCTCCCCTGTGCCCGCCACCCGCCGGGGCAGGAGCCTCCCGGCCAGCGAGACCCGCAGTCGTAGAGCCCGGCCAGCCTCAGGGGAGCGCTCACCGCCCCCTCTGCCGCTGCCTCAGGACCTGCCAGCCCGGCCCGGCCTGCGGGGGGGAACGGGCACCGGGAGGCACGGGCTTCTCTTCCCTCCCTGACCCGCCAGGAGTGGGGAGAACTATTGCTTAAACTCGGTTTGAACCCATGGCACGCCGGCTGGCTTTTTCTAAGAAGAAGAAAAACGCGATTAATATGTCACCGGGCATCCAGTCCATTCATTAAAAAAAAAAAAAAAAAAAAAAAACACGAAAGGAAAATGGGAAGCGGCGGGCAGGGCGTAGGGACCCCCAAAGAAGGAGGCTGCGGCGGGGGATTTCCTCCCCCTCCGCCCGGCCGGGCTCCTCCTCCCCAGACTGCGCGGCGTCGGGGCGGCGGGCGCACGGGACGCGGACAATCAATAGCCACGGTCACAAATTACCGCAGGAAGTGTTAGCTGCGCACCAGCTCCTAAACAAGATCGATGGCCTCCCGCTGCTGCACGGCCACGAAGGGCTCACCCGCCCTCCCTTCACCCCTCTTTTCACCCCCGGCCGGCGAATTCCGCCCGCTCGGGGGACGGGACGGGCGTGACGGGGAGGGCCGGGCAGGGCGGTCGCGGTGTCACACACGAACCCAGTCCGGGGGAGGGCCGGGCCCAAGTCCAGGTGACACGGAGAGGTCCCCCCGTTACCCGCGGTCCCTGGCTGGGGCGCGGAGCCGGCTCGGCAGCCAGCCCGGCCCCACGGACGATGACTAAGGCTCCTTGTCCCACGTGGGTGACCGCCGCGCCCCCTCCCCCGGCCGCGCCCGGCTGACACCGGCAGCGCTGACTCAGCGCCCCCCGCCCGCAGGCTGCCCCGGGCGGCGCTGGGGGCTGTCCCGGGAAGCGCCGGGGTCTGCCCGAACCGTGCGGGTCGCTACCGCCCCGCTCCCCCCCGGACCACCCGGAGCTGAGCGCGTCTGACCGAAGGAGGGGCCGGCACCGGGAGCGCGGCAGTGCCTGAGGTGTTCCGTGAGCGGAAGCGGGATGGGGTGTCGGGGAAGTAAATAAATCCCTAAGAAGCCGTGGCAGTGCGGGAGGCTGGCGGGCAGCGGCTTCTGGGAATGCTCCCGTCCTGTAAACCCTTCGATCGCTGCTTCTGGCGGCTTCCCCGGGCAACCTAGGGCTGCGCCGCTGGACACCGCTCTGTCAGGAAACGGGGTCTCTCCGCTGTCCCCTGTGCTGCCAGCCAAACCCTTGGAGCGCTTGGTGTTGGCTTAAGGAAAAAGCTGCCATTTAAAAAGAAATTATTTCTGTTCCTTTTTGTTGCCAAAGTCCTATCCTTACGTGGTGGAGAGTGACCTGTTCCCTCTTGGGTTTGTTTTTTGGTTGGCTGTTTCAACATATGGCATGTTAGCAGGTTTAATTTGATAATTTCCTCAAGTGTTACAAAAGCAGTATTCTCATACTGTTAGTTAGTTACATTAGCAAGGTACAGTCCCACTTTGAATGTGTGCATTTATATAAGCGTAATTATACCGCCCGCGTGGGTGCGTACACTGGTACATCTGTGTGTATGTCACAACAGGTAACCTAGTCACACACAAAATCTCTTAAGTTGGTTTCTGTGAAGATGCATTACGGTTGTTTTAACTTTCACTAGAACATAATATACAATGTATATTATAAAATATATATAATATATTTATTAAATACATACATTACTGAAGATAGAAATACAAGTTAATCGAGTTGCAAAATACAAGCATACAGTTTGGAAAATACCTAGTCAAGGGTGCCAGCTTAATCAAAATTCATCTTCCATCTTGGTGGTGGTCTTTTAATTTAACATTAACATACATTTTTTTTCCTCCTGCAATTTCTTTCAAAACATAAGATTTTTTTGTTAAACTCTTCAATAGTTTTGCTATCCTTCTCAAGCCTGGGGCTTCCTGTATTGATAATGACATGCTATTCAAACCTCTCATTGAATACAGAATATGCTAATGAGATTTTTCTCTTAATATTTTATCATAATATCTTACTGTTAGGGAAATATTAATAAAATTATGCAACTTCCTTGTGGAATAAGGTTTTTGATCAATACTGATCTATCCCAAGACCCACAGTGCAACTACTTCATCTCAGTGCTCAAATTTGAGATCCTTTGCCTTCAATGGGGTTCCTTATTCTCTCCAAAAGAAGATTCAAAATTTGCTCTTTCTGCCTTTGGCTGCAGAGATTCGAGGTTATGTCACAGTATCTTGGGGACTGGTATTCAATCCCCAGCTCAGGTGTTACTAGTAGTACATAGCACAGCAGGACCTTGCTCAGCACAGATCAACCACCCAATGTAGAGCTTAACAAGGCTGATGCAAGTTTTAGAGCCCATGCTGAGCGGCTTGCTGCTGAGTGCCTCCTGACAGGAGTCACACTACCTCACTTAAGGTAAAACATGTTTTGTCTTCATTCTCAGGTGCTTTCACATATTATTCCTCTTCTCTGAGGCCAATGCAGCTATTTCAGTTGAGCAATTTGCTTTCTCTTCACCTATTCTGCAGCTGTATTTTTCAAAATCACACAAAGATAACAAAACCATATTTAATGGTAATGGGGTCATTTTAAATCTGTGAAGAAAACTTGGCCCAAAAAATATAAACACATCTATTACCTGTTTCGCATCTTTAGATTGGTATCCTTGATCTGTCGTTAGTTTCCACACACAGATATAAATATACACATGGAAATAAATTCAGTAGTCAGAAAAAAAAAAGCTGATAAAACCTACTTTAATAAAAGAAGTGATATTAAAGACATTCAGTGTACAGAACATTACCAAAAGATTTGAACATGCTGTCACCACAACACCATTAGTCTACATCCTTAATGTATGTCCCTTAACGTACATCTGTACTCAATGTACCTTGTAATTACCTCATTATGGTTAACTACTGCTGACCCCTGTGTGGAACATGTTAACATATAGAGCAACTGTGAAATAGCTAGGGAAAAGCAAGAGGAGACTTTTCAGAACAAACTTACAATTTCATTGACATGGTCTGGCCACAGAGTTAGCATCATAGGCTTTGGTTCCATATTTAAGTCATTTCTATTCCACAAATATTTCTTTAATCAGTAAAACAAAGAAACAGCTGTTACATGATAGATGAAGCAAGTCAGAAAAACTAACTGCATGTAACACGAGGACCAGGTAGTGATCAGATCTGGTATCTACAACTCAAAGTCCCTGAAATAATGTCAGTATTGTGTTCACTTAAACGAAATTCTTCATACCACTGTTATAAGAAGTAATTACCAAACTGGTCTTTTCCACTGAGAAACCACTTGTTGCTTTTCTCCCATCTCCACTTGCCCCAAATCCCAGGGTAGTGCTGTTGTACACACTCCCACAACCTGGGGGAAAGAGTAATGCATTTCTACCTCAGTTTCTGTATCCTACAGCCACAGTTCCAACTCCCAACTTTACCTATGGCAGTGGCAGAGCAAGCTGAAAACGTAGACACTATTATGATGGATTCCAATTATTTCAGTTACATCTCCAGGAACACTTCCATCCCCTACACCAAAACAAAATTATAGACTACCTTGTATAAATAAATACAGGTTCATTTTCATGAGCAAAATTCCTCCATCTCTGCAGCCTTTAAAATTAACTATCCACCTCTCCTTATTCCAAACATATTTTATCCTAACTGCATTCATCACTGAGCAGCTATCTTAGCTGCTGCTGTTTCTTTAACTCTTGTTAACTTATGCCTCTTACTGTTTCACCCTCCTCATGTGAAGTAGTGAAGTCCTGGTGAGCAGAAGCATAGGACAGCTGGAAAGCAAAGCCCTGTGTACCTGGTCCATTAAAAAGACGAAGCTGGGGCACCTCTGAATGGCAGGTGGAAGAAAGAGAATGATTAGTCATGGAACTGGTTCTAAAAACCTGTATTTTACATTTAAAACCCTTTAAAGGGTCTGAAATCCTCCAGCCTATTCGGAAAACCATTAGAACTGGCAACTCTGCTAGTGGTTCTTAATTGCTTGTCTTTCACTCTCTTGCCTCTTGTAATGTGTTGCCCCTTGCTAGGAAGATTTCCAAACCAGACAACACCTGAATTTCTAATGCTAAAAGAAAAATCTAATTTTGAGGTTTCTTTAAGCATCATAAAGAAGAACCGAAGACCACACACCACTCAGAAAAACTGCAGCATCAGTAGCTGGTGAGTCAAGGCAAATTGGGCTCTAATTAGCTCAAATGTCCTACCCCACCACTCCACTGCACCACTGCCACAGCTCAGGGAAGGAGAGAATCCAAGAAACCAGCAGGGCAAGGGAGGTGATTCTTCTCCTCTGCCTCCTTCTTGCGAGACCCACCTGGAGTACTGTGTCCAGTGCTGGGGCCTCTAACATAACGAGGACATAGACTTTGGAGCAAGGAGGGCCATGAAGATGCTCAAAGGCTGGAGTACCTCTCCTGTGAAGACACACTGAGACAGTTGGTGTTGTTTAGCCTGGAGAAGAGAAGATTCCAAGGAGACCTCACAGCAGCTTTCTAGTACCTAAAGGGGACTACAAGAGAGCTGGAGAGGAGCTTTTCACATGGCCCTGTAGTGACAGGACAAGGAGGAATGGATTTAAACTGAATGTGGGTAGGTTTAAGTTAGATATTAGGAAGAAATTCTTTACTGTGTGCGTTGTGAGGCACAGGAACAGGTTGCTCAGAGAAGCTGTGGATACCTCATCTCTGGAAGTGTTCAAGGCCAGGTTGGATGGTGCTTTGAGTAATCTGGTGTAGTGAAATACATCTCTGTCCATGGCAGGTGGCTTGGAATTATATGATCTCTAAGGTCCCTTCCAACCCAAACCATTGTATCATTCTAAACAGCACAACCCTTTCTCCCACAGAGAGAGATCCTCCTTCTGCAAAAACCAGTTCTCAGTCTGGTTTACTTTCTCTTCACTTCCACAAAATGGTAGCAGCCCAGTTTTGGTCCCAGTACTGTTCAAGGAAATTGGAGACAAAAGGTCTCTACAGGTATAACTCATGGCTGGCTGTTTGAAAAGAAACAGGAAAAGAAATAGGAAATAAACTCACCTCAAATTTAGGAGCTGGGAGCGAGGGTAACCACCTTTCTGACCCCTATGCTCCCCCCCCAGCATTTTCTGGGAGCAGGGGACTGGACACAGCTTCTATGTGAAGGGAATCACTGCAGATTCAGCTGGAGAAAGATGTGGACTGGGCCAGACTGGCATCAATCACCAGGAACATTAAGGAAAAGCTGTGAGTTCTCAACAGTGTCAGATAGCACATGATTTCTGTATTGCATTTCTTTTTTACAACAGCTTTTCCAGAGGAGGTCACCATTACTTTGCTCACTATAAATGAGCAGGGTAGGGCTGCCATTATCATGCGTGTATCCTGCAGAAGGGTAGGAGGTGTTCAAACAGAAAGGTGGACCCAAAGAAAAGGCTCTAAATGACCAAACTTAAAATTTTCTATCTCATAAGTTACTTGGAGTCTGACTCATGATGTTTTCATTTTTTGGGGAGACAAGGGGTTAGCAGCTCTGCGCATAGTGTTTGAAATAAATCAGTTTCTCCAAATTCAAACTCAAATTCAGTATCTCCAGCAGCAGATCAGAAACTAAAAGTCATGACCAGAAGTGGGGTCACAAAAGTTTAAAGTGAAGTTACAAGCTTGACAGAAATGAAATTATTTAACCAGCATCTGGGGATGTAAGCCCATCAAAAGTGAAACTAATGTTTAGTATTTTCCAATACTTGTGTATTTTTTCTGAAGCTCCAACTCCTGGAGTTCAATGATCTTCTACTTACATGTAGAGATAAGGGAGCAAAGCATGAAAAAGCAACAGAAACGTGTCCTAATGGCTTTAAAGAAATCACCTGGGGTGGAAAGGTTGTGTTGAGTTTGAGTTTTTCTTAATTTTAATGAATTTATTTTTCTTAAGTCATTCAGTACTGACTAACAGTGCTAAGTGGAAATGTGTTTCCACTTAGAACTGTGGGAAAGCTCCTCCCAGGACAGATACCACCTTAAACACTTTGCAACCTGTGCAACTTTTGAAATTTTGTGAAACCAGTGAAATTTTGTTTTCTAATATTTAATCTGAACCTCTCCAATCTCAGTTTAAGGCCATTTCCTCTCATTCTTTCACTCGAGACATGGCAGAAGAGACCAATTCCCACCTTGCTACAACCTCTTGTCAGATAGTTATAGAGGGCAAGGAGGTCTCCCCTGAGCCTCCTTTTCTCTATGCTTCTCCCAGTTCCATCAGCCACTCCTCATATGACTCACTTTGTAGCTCCTTCACCAGCCCTGGACACGCTCCTGCACATCAGTTCTTGTTGTGAGGTGCCCAAAACTGAACACAACACTCAAGGTGCAGACTCACTAGTGTTGAGTACAGGGGGACAATAACTGCCCTCATCCTGCTGACCATGCTATTCTTGATATCGGCCACTATGCTGTGTACCACGAGGGCACACTGCTGGCTCATATCCAGCCGCCCGTGAACCAGCACCGCCAAGTTCCTTTCAGCTGAACAGCTCTCAAGCCCCTCTTCCCTAAGTCTGTAGCATGTGATTGTTCTGACCCAAATGCAGGACCCGATGCAGAAAACAATTGTGTTATTTTACTACCAGCCACTTTTTGTTAGAATTTTTGATAATAAAATACCATCTTTGCATCAAATTACTTGGTTTGAGTATTAGGCTTTTTCAACTCTTCCCATTTTTTAAGGTATGCTCTATGTCTGGTTTTACCCCAAAGTAAATGTGTATGGGTGAATGATGAAATCCTTGAAACTTTTTAATGGAAATTATGAGACATGTTGATCTATCATAGACAGGAACAGACAGCAGAAGGTCTCCATATATGTAATGTTTTGTGATGTGTGTGTATATATTTCCTTAGAGTTCAGAATGACTAGCTGTTAGGCCCAAAATAGCCTTTGTACTTTACTCATGTGGGGTTTTTTTCTCTACAGTCACACTGAGTCTTTGCAGTCAAACTTTCCTAGCCAGTCATGCAATCAAGTACAGATCAGCTGTGTTCACACTGCCAAAGACAGCCTGTACCTCAAAGGCTCTTCAGCTTAGCTACTTCTCACAACTTCCTAAGAACAGCTTCATAAAGGAGGCTTTACGTAGATGTTAGGCTATTACCAAGACCACACTTTCCGGTAATCTGACCTGCCTTTCACTGAAAAGTTAGCCAGGGAGGGGTTACCCGATTGCCTTTGGAGGTGAAGGGGGAGATGTCCAGAAGCTCAGATTTCTTATTTCTTATCATCCACCATTATTTTCCTGGGGGGAGGCAGGGGGAGGGGGGGGCGTGTACACACATCTATCTCTCTCTCTCTCTCTATCCAAAACAAGCTACCTACCAAATACCAAAGGGACAATTTCTGCTCCTCCATGATGTTCTGGCAAATAGTGATGCTTTGCCCTTGACTTTTTTTCAGCTCCTGGGGCTTGCTTCCTTCATCAGCAAGTCTGGGAAGGTTGAGTGTGAGGCTTTAGCAGAGACACAGGTCATGACTCCAGCCCCTGGAAAGCTGTTGATTTTCTTTGGGGACCAGGGAGAAAACTGATGTGAGACCTGTGAGGATCTGGTGAGTAAGTGGGAGCCAGGCACACAGCAGTGTGCCACTGTGCCTACCTGCATTGCTGAGGGTGCCTCTGGGCAGAGCAAAGAGGGGCCTGAGCCACTGGCAAAAACAACTTCTGTTTCTCTGTGCCTTACATTTGGTGGTAGTAGATGTAGGAATTGAACAGACAGCAGAAGGCCAGTGCTGCCTGGCTTCAGCAGAGCATGTTTGCACCCCAATCAGTACAGCCGCCTAAACAAGAAAGGAGTGGTTTAGTAATTATGAGACTTTCCACAAATATGATTTGTTTGTTTTGAAACAAACAACATTCCATTTAAAATACAAAACGGTTTAGATTTTTTTTGTAAAGAAACTTATAATAATAACCCCCCAAACGGGTATTATTTCTGTTTGTAAGTAAATGGTTCTGTTTGTTATACAGAATTAACTGGAAAAAAGTTACTGATTGTCCAGGCAGCCATTCAGGGGTGTGGATAAGGGGGATGTTTAAATATAGAAATAGTCATAACTACCATGACTTCTAAAATTAAAAAGAAAAAAGAGCACAAACAAAAAAATTTACAGTGTCAGTGAAATTATTCACTGGAAAGTGAGGATAATCCATGCTCATAAAAAGCAGCAAATAACTTCATGCAGTTGACAGTTTTATTATAGGAACATAGGAAAATGGTGACAGAAAACAGTATTTTGATGTTGATTGTTTTATTTGTGCCTCTTCATGTTTTCTTGTCACACATCTGAGCATTTAATACACCCTGACTCTCAAGTAATAAGCAAATGGAATGGTGTGAATTAATTATCTTTTTCATTTAAATGTACATCTTAATTAAGTTTATTCATAGGAGAACTGGCATCCTGAAAAATTCTTTACATTTAAGAGATGTTAAAATAACAAAATCACTGAAGTTTAAAGAATAACAAGTAGGAATGGCATTTGTTTTCCTTAACTGACTGGGAAACATAAAAAAGCATATCCCATTAACTTTTGAAAGACCTAAAAAAGAAAATAAATAATTAAACAACTCAACTAATTTAAACTACTATTTTTAAAACTACTGAATCTGTAATTAAAAACAAAACCCAAAGTGGTAGCTATTGTTAAAAGTGTATTCCAGAGGGACAATTACAGATTTCTATTCCTAAGAAAAAGAAAATTTTTAAAGAAGAGTTAATGGAAACTATGGTTTATTATTTTTGAGGGTGGAAGGAGACTTGGTCACCAATTTTTATTCTCTCTTTATTAGTTTTATTTAGTTTTAAATAGAACCCTCTAAATATTTTTCACACAGATAAACTGGTAACATGGAAGTATTTGCTGGCTTTATGAAAGATCTAAAAGACTGACTTTTCCTCTGGCATAGTTTAATCGTTAGTAAAGCAAAACAAAATGCACACTAAAAAAGCTGTTGTTTCACCCACTTGGGTTTGGTAAGTGCCTGTTGAGTAGCACAGCAGAGAAAGGGAAAAGGTCAAAGTTTATATTGAGCTGGATGCTTTGTGGGGTCTCTGAATTAAGCACCAGGGCTTGAGTTGTCCTTCCCTTGCATGTCCCTTGCCCCTGCTGCCTTGCTTCCTGCTCCTGCTTGCCTTAGCCCTGTGAGGAGAGGAGGGGAGGGAAGCGAAGGGGAGAGGGGAAGGGAGCTGGTTTTGACTCAGGATACACCCACTCCTTGCCACAGTGAGTATTTGTCACAGGAGAGAATGTGATGCTGGGGGATGGGGTGGAGGAAGGCAGTTTAGGAGGGAAACAAAACTGGAGGGAAATAGTTCTTGTAAATTAAAAGTTGAGTGTCTTAAGATATAAAAAATAAAATACACCTTCTCCAGATATAGAGAAAAAGCACACCAGTGTGGTGGACAGCAGAGAAGCTATGGAAATATGGATTAAACCTTTAAAAGGTGAAAGAAAATGAGGAATTAAAAAAAGCTCCAAAGATTCTTTCTTCTCCAAAGGCGAACAAAAGACAGTGTCACACAGAGTGGAGCATCTTTCCTCCGTGTGCCTTTTTTCCATTCCCAGAATCTATGTTTCCTGAGTTTCTCGTTTTGAGTCATTGAGGGCCAAAGAGGGGGTAGGGGAAGGGAAGGCAGCTGGGCCACTGCTCCAGGCTGCTCAGCCTGAGCCTAGTCCCGTCTGTGAGGCTGTCCCTCCACACTGACCTCTGTAGAGGCATACAGGGTCCCAGCCACACAGTGAAAAGGTAAATTTAACCAGCTGCTTTTCAGGAAGGCTCTGCCCAGCTGGCACACATGTACCACATGCCTACTGACCTGGTCTCCAAAACCAAACAGCACAGGAAGGGGGAGGTATAATAGGTATAAAAGTCTCATGGGCTCACTACTGCAACAGCTGTTCCCATTTAGTAACCAGGGCTCTGCCCACCCCACAGTGAGGAAGCCAAAGTCTTTCCCTGGTGGCTCCTGATCTTGACTAGGCTGGAGGTTGGATGGCAGGAGATGGTCATAAATCCTGTCACAGTAAGGAAGGGATTAAACCTAAGTGTCCCAGCCTTAGGTAAATGATCTAACCTCTACTGTGTTAACCATAACATATTGGTGCCCTGGGTTACTAACCAATCTCCAGGTGAAGGGAAGACCTCCTTTTGTTTCTGGAGTCAGTGCGAGGGCAGAGCAGCCTCCCCAGGGTTACAGGATGCTCTGCTGACCTCTGGCAGCTCCCCACTGGGCTGACAAGCTGTGTGGCGTCCCCAGGGAAGCAATTGCTTCCTCAGAGCAGAAGCAGCAGCAAACATCATAGTTGAGAGGTGATTTGGATTGCACTCTCGAGTCAGGGGCTTAAAAAGAAAACACTACAATGTGCAACTCTTGGGTGTCTTTTTTTTTTCTTTTCCCCCCCCTCTGGACCCATGCATGCAGTTGTAAAAAGGCTTTTGAAGTTGGCTCACTCCTGTTTTAACCAGCATATTTTTAAACAAACCTTTGTACTTTGTATCCACAGTGAAAATGATTAAAATCACCACTAGTTAGCTGTGGCTTTGCATGGGACTGACCATGATTACTGAAACTGAACAAGACCTAAGGCTGCTAGAAGTTGCCTCTCTAACTAAAACTTTAACTATTTATTTAATCAGTTGTTTTTTATTTTGCTGATAATGATGTCTTGGTTTCAGCAGAAAGAGTGCAACTCTTGTTTCTATTTTACTATGACAAATACCTGCTTCAGCTGAGCTACAGGACAGCAAATAGCTGGATTACAACCTCCTTGATGGCACACACAGTGTCTTCTGTGCCCAGCATTCTTTACGCACAAAATTAAACTGGTTAACTTGGTAAATAGGGTATATCGAAGGCTTGTAGTAATTTATGTTTGTGGTAAGGTGCAGTTGGAGACTCAGTACCTTAGATGTAGGATGGAGTTGAGCAGGGACGAAGGCACTGGTTCTTCCCTCCTCCTCCTCCACCTCCTGAGCTTTGCATGTCTTGAACTGCTGCCTAACTAGGCTCGGGACCTCAGGCACGTTTTCTTGTTCCAGAAAACAATTCCACCACTGTAAGCATCTTTAGATCACATTGCAAGGGCTATTGTATGAATATACATTAATTCAATTAGGTTGCTTGTCATATAGCTATTGTCTACAGATAAGCAGTGGGCTTGTACCTTTAATCTTTAACATTGTTATGTGTTATGGATTTTTAATGGCTCAAATGTCTCCTCTTCTAGTAAAAGCATTGGTGGCTGTAATGTTTTTACTTGAGTGGAGCCCCAAATAAAATTTTGTTGCACATGAACAGATATGAAGTGATGGAGGTCACTCACATCAACTTAGTCTGTAACATGGGTGTAGTTTATGAAATACCATCCAGTCCCCAGCTTCTGGCACTCATGGCTGCACTGAAGCATATTTGCCACTCAGATTTGCCAGGGCAACATTCCCAATCTTCTGTCTTTAAGAGCATCTTTTAATTTTTAACACTTTTTTGTCTTCTTGCATGACATATGGCAAATCATTTTACCTTTTCCTGCTCCATTTTCCCAAACTACCCGGTGAGAATAGCACTCAGCCTCTGAGGACTGTAGCAATCTAAATTCATTAGCAATGTTAAGGTGCTCTGAGATGGGTGGGCAGTAAGTCCAAAGCATATTTAAAATTGAAGAAATGTCTGATTCCATCTCCAGGTGTTTGCTGTAGCTTCTCTGACTCCTAAAATAATGTTGCCATAGATACTTTAAAAGCTGCTGCCTATGGCCCTTGCTTTTACCATCACTGTACTTTTTTCATGTCATGGTTCACAATTACGCCTTTTCCTTAAGCAGATTTCCTCTAGCAAAACACAGCTTTTTCTTCAACATTTCTACTTGTGAAGAAAGAGTGCCTTTCATTTGCTTGCATATAAACCTTCTGCATTTTTTTTAGTTTTAATATGACAATTTTAAGTTGAATAGCTGACTTTTATTAAGCCACTTTTTGTATTTTACCACTATTACATTTTTGTATTTTACCACAATTCTGAAGTGATTACGAAAGATATTTCAAATACAACAAAAACTAAGAAGGATTCAAGTTTCAATCACATTCCTAAAAAATTATGACATACGTCATTAATATTTTTTTCCCACAGCATTTGCTAGTTTAAAAAAAATCCTCTTAAGAAGATAAAGTTAAAAAATCCCATTTGTAATGCATAAGCTTTCCTTTTATTTTTGCAAATGCACTTTCCAACAGAACTCAATCTATTTGTAATTATTCAACACTACAGAATCTCTCCTTGGGCAGAAGATTAGATAATAAAATGTCTATGACAAGCACCAATCTTTAAAAGGGCCAGAGAAACAGCACCTAAGATATCAGTAAGAGCAAAAATTCTACTTGAAAGAACACACTGGTGTTTCTATTTACTAACTTATCAGCTTTGCTTAAATTAACTATGACTGAAGCATGCTGTACCCTTTTCCTCAATTAACTTTTCATTCATTCACAAATTCGTTGGGCCTCACCCTGGAATGAGACCCTTCATTCTTCAAAGAGCCAGGGTGACCTGCTACAGTTTCCAACTAATCAGAGAAACAAAAAAGGCTGAGATTAAACTCCAAGGAAGCCAGGCTATCTTGGAATTCACTTGCAAGAATAAACATTGTCACTTACAACAAGCAGATCTGCAGATATTTAACAAACCCCAGGGTGCTCTATACAATGAAGATTTCCACATTAGATTGCCATTTTCTCTGCCATAGGAGTTTTTTTAGGTCTTTATCTAATCTAAAAGTTAGCTGGTGTGTTAGACAAAAGAAACTTTCAGCACACTTACAAGGATTTAGAAAACCCTCTATGTCCTTGTCCATTGCAGTCAGCTCTGGTATTGTGAATCACAAAAATCACATTAAAATCATAATTCAAACAAAATTGGAGACATAATCTATGTGTGTAATTGGTCAATTTATGTGTGAACTTTTTTTTTCTTTTTTTTTTTTGTAAGAAGAAAATAAACTCACTTAGAATTTATTGTGGTTAATGCTACCATTTCTGAACAAGCCTTGTAATAACTTACCTTTAATTTATCCTTTCTTTCACTATCAAGAGTGGGAATTGTGTGCCGACAGAATATTCAGAGTTAAACTGATATCTGTAACCAGTGTAACAGATATCCTGAGAAAATAAAAATGTGGCTCTGGAGTCAGAAAAATGGTAAGATTTAAAAAAAAATTACCTGATCTGTTGGGCTGTTGGAATCTTCCTCCACTGTTGATTGTGGTTTTCATTTTATGCAGCAGAACGTTCAGTTTAGTCAGAGCTATCTGGAAGATGACCATCAAAAAGTGTCTTGTCAAAGAATGATCTAAAAGGAGTAAAATTATCAGCATGGGTATGGGTGGTGAATGTTTTTTCATAACTATTATGTTCATTCAAGGAAGGAGATAAAACAAGGGAGCAGGAAATGTGAAATAGAATGTGGTAACCATGCATTACAGATGTCAAGAAGAATGAAAACAGGACAAAACGGGTGGTCAGATCAATGGGTTTCATGCCAGAATCATCACAACACACATAAACACGTCTCCAGTGATTATTTTGACTCCCTGTAACAGTAAGACATTTCTTCCTATTGCCTTTGCTGTATTCTGGAGAAACAATGGGAAATGAATCATTCATTTTCATTCAAATTGAAAGACAGAGTTAGAGAAAATGGACAAGCTTCATTGGACAGAAAAGTATGTGTTGTCCCAGCCTCTTCTGGGATGTTTAGATGCAGATCCAGAGAAAAGTCGACAGTGTGAGGAAATGGGACTGCTTACATAAGTATGCAGTAGCTTTTGTTTTATGTCTGTATCTTTAAAAAACAACAAAAAAATATGTATGTATGTATGTATGTATGTATCTATCTATCTATCTATCTATCTATCTATCTTTCTTCTTACCTGCCCACTCACCTACCTACCTGTGTATAACATTGCTGCAGCCCTGAATAAGATAAGCAATGCTCTATAGGGTGAAGTGGGGTGTCTGTTTTTGTTTTTTTTAAGACCAACCAAGGTAGCCAGGGAGAGAACAGCAGTGGGATTCAAAGAGTCTCCTTCAAGTCAGATGGCTGCTGGAAATGGATTGGGCTTTCCCAGCAACTGTTGTCTGCAGTGTGTTGC
Organism: Oxylabes madagascariensis; assembly: GCA_013400675.1. Taxonomy (NCBI): domain Eukaryota; kingdom Metazoa; phylum Chordata; class Aves; order Passeriformes; family Timaliidae; genus Oxylabes; species Oxylabes madagascariensis. Next base: position 27,779 of record VYZR01087699.1, read on the forward strand.
CTAAACTCTCCTGCAAGTCCTGGTAGAACTGTGTAGTGCTAAACAGATGGGGGAAGTGTGAAGCAGGGAGAGATGGTGGATTCTTTGGTCAGCACAATTACATCTGAAAGCAGATGTCTGCCAACCACCTTCACTGCACTGAGGAAATGAAAACTGCAGCATCTCTGTGGCTGAGGCAGATGACTTACCTTCCATTTTAGCACAGCTTGGGTAGTCACAATAAAATTTTAAATGGCAGTTTGACACTGAGTTTAGTTTCTTAAAACACAGCACAAATGGTCTATGAACCTGTGGTTCCTCCAAACAGCAGCATATGTCTAATCCATAGATTTTAGTGGTAGCAATAAAAAGCCCCAGGGGAATAAATAAGGGCTACTGTGCTGAACAAGAATTTGCACAGCCTGTGCACTTTTTGCTATATATCTCGACATTTGGGATGAAAATTAACAGGATGATTGTCTCTATGCAAGTAGCAAACATGTCTCAATTGTGAAAATGTCTGACTTGAAAACTGGTTTCAAGAGTGCCATAGCAGAGACATATTAAAACCACTATTATTTGAGCTCTTTATCCTTTCTTGTTTAAAATTTTATGAAAGACTTAAAATTGTCTTCCTTTGAATACAGTTAACCTAGTTACTCTGTATTTCTCCATATAGGTTGCAGAAAGCAGAACTTTATAAGTAATTCAAACTGTGTATGAAGAGTCTGTTAACAAATACACAGTGCCAAGTTAGTGGGTACACAGGACCACTGCAGTAAAAACAAAGGGTATGTATGGCTGGGAAGAGGAATAGATTTTGCAAGGAATGTGTATTCCCAAAGGAAGTGGTAACTTCCATAAACTCTTGAAAACCCATTTTCCATACCCGTCACTCTCACCACCTTCTTCATATAAACTGGGCTGTTCAGTAAGACATGTAGTTTTCTGGCCCAGTGTGCTGTGCTATTATGGCTGAACAAGTTGGGTGAAAAACAGCCATGTGAAATTTTCACAGCACACACAAATACAAAGCCTTACCTTGGTTTCAAATTTCTTTACCAATCCAAAACCCAGACAAGCTTTATTGAAAGGCTTTGTTAAAGTTCACAAACCACAGGATGAGTTTGTGGGTGCGCCAAAGAAAAGAAAGGTCTGAAAGAGCAAGCAGAAACTGGGAGCAGATCTACTTTGGGCTTTGCTATGGGCTCTCTGTGGGTCTTGGTCAGCTTATCCTCCTTCTCCTCTGTGTCTCAAATTGCACTGCATGAGTAATGCTGCTGAACTCCATGTGTCTTCGAGCATCAGGAGAATGAATGGCTGGGAAGCCCTTTAGATTAGTGGAGTGCTAAACTAGGACTAGAGCTGGCAATAGAGACTTCCCAGTAGAGCCATAACAGCAAAGCTCCAACAGAGACTCAGCTGGAGAACCCTTTTTCTAGTTTACAGAAGTCATCATAAGGAAAATACATATTTTCCTGAAGATAATTTTTTTGACTTCTAGTGTACACATTTTCATGGACTTTGCCTGGGTACCTGTGGCTGCCAGTCCACTTCCTCTAAGGCAAAGGAAATAATTGTATAATTGTAAAATGCATTTTACCAATTTGATTCTCCTCCCCATTCCACCAGAGTGGAGGGGAGAAGAGAGAGAGGTTGAGCGAGCAGCTATGCAGTGTTTCATCTCCAGCTGGGCTTAAAACTACAGCTGAGCAGGGCATTGGAAGGACAGAGATTTGGGTTCACCAGTAAGAATCAGGCAGAGCAGGCAGCTTTGCTCCCGTGTTCACAGGCAGACTGGTACGTATACAGGCATGGGGGAAGGTTCCTATCTGTTGTGCTATGGCTCCTTACAAATTATCATGAAGTCATTAACTGGAATTAGTCTGTTAGGAAAGTTGTGAACCTGGGTTCAGTTTTATTATGGTCATTTAGCATTTTAGCAACTGCTTTACCCAGGAAGGATGTAAGAAAAGATGCTGACTAAGAAAGAAAGAAAAACAAAAGGGCAAACATGAAAAATACAGTTAATACTTTTTAAAAAGTCCATATACTGATGTTTCCATTCAGGTAAAAAACTATGCTGCTCTGTATCACATATCTATAATTTCATGAAAAACAGGATGGCATGAAAAACAAGTCCACTGACTTCAGAGAACACTTTGTTGTAAAGCTGAGTAAAGACATTCATCTGTTTGCTAATCTATGCTGCTGTTTGGAGAAATGCAACAATTTAAAAACATGAGATTGTGTTAAAAGTTTTCAGGTGTGCTACAAGTAATTATATAAAATAAGATATCTCCCTGTGACTCCACATTTAATCAAGCACCTTACTTGCAGAAGCACTTTGCTGTTTAAATTCCACAATTGCCTTTTAGTGGAGCTATGTGGTTTTTGACTATGTTATTAGAAGTTTTTAACATATCTTGTTGTTTTGTCTATAAGCTTCATTTTTATATTGCAAGTCTGCAAAGCCCTACCCACAAATTCCTGGTATCGGCCAGAGGGAAGAGAGCTTTTTCATGTCTGTAAAAGAATTTTATTGGGTATTAAGAAAACTTGCTGCAACCACATTCACTGTGGGGTGATGAAATCAGAGGCTTTGTGACAATCCCAGTGAAGTGTCAAGATATTGATTACACTGAACAATTTTGGCCAAATTTCATTTTGCAGAAGCCACACCAAATGCTGTCCAATACATTCAAAAAGGGATTTTCTGCTGTGTATGTCTAGACATACAGTCTGGAGAGGGTAGAGAAATAATGGATACAATATCTGCAGCCAAGCAGTAGGAAACAGGGAGGTCTCTGTTATCTTTACTTGATATTGGATGAAGTGAGTCTGCTGCAGGTTAAGGTTTTTGAATTACAGTAGATACTGTTCTGATATAGAGCTACGTATCATTAAAAAAAAAATTAAGAAAAGGTACCAAAATCAAGATGACACATAGGGCCCCAAAAATGATCAGAGGGATGGAACACCTCTCCTATGAACACAGGCTGAGAGTTGGGATTGCTCAGACTGAGGAAGAGAAGGCTCCAGGGAGACCTTAGAGCAGCTTTCCAGCTTTTTTATCTAAAGGGGGCTTATAAGACTGATGGGGAAAAATTTTAAAGTAGGGCCTGATGCCTTGATAGGACAAGGGGTGGTTGTTCTAAACTAAAAGAGAGTAGATTCAGAAGAGATATAAGAAGGCCATTTTCTACAGTGCAGGTGGTGAAAAACTGGCACAATTTGCTGTGAGAGGTAGTGGATGCCCCATCCCTGGAAATATTCAAGGTCAGGCTGGATGGGGTTCTGAGCAACCTGATCTATTTGAAGCTGTCCCTGCTCTTTCCAGAGGGTTGGACTAGATGTCTTTGAAGGTCCTTTCCAATCCAATACCGAACTGTACGGTTCAGTATTTTTCCAAATAAGGAGTACCTCCGGCCTTTTGATACACTCATATGATTCTCAGCATTTCTGAGGGGAAGAATTCATTCCAAAATGTGTGAGCAGAAGCCAGAAGGTATACATAAAAGGACTCATTTTTGTGGGAACTAGACATGGCCCAGGCGAATGGATTTCTTCTGCCTAAGATAAGAAAGATCAGAGGCCATGTGACAATCATGCAAAATGAAAAGCCCATTTGTTGAATTTGTCCTCATTAGAAAGTTCAGGTACCATTTCAGTGTTACTGGCTCGCATATACGTGCATGTGTGTACACCTGCACACACACTTTCAAACACATCCCCATTTATCCTGCAGAATAAAAAGGCCAAACCCATAAGACACTGTTACCTGTAATTTTCAAGTCTGAACACCTGGACAGAAATAATCATTAGGGTTATAAGGTATAAGCAGGACAGCTTTCAAAATGGAAAATTTGTTATGAACAGATCCAGCAATCACTTTATAGCTCCACCCCAAAACTTTACTGTTTCTTTGTTTTTATCACCACTAAATACCTTGTAAAGCCAATGAATCTAATTGTTTTATTACTTCGAATTTTTGTATACCAGTTAGGAAAAAGTTGCTATTTATGCCTGCTTGTTTTACATTTCAGGATGGCTGATACCCACTGATTAAATGACACATGCAAAACTTGTTAGCTTTAATTAGGTGACGTACATCAAGTATACTGTTTTATAGAAGATTTATTTTAATACATTACATCACACTTCTTTACCACTTTCTGAAAATACAAGTGCATTTTCTAAATTGATACATTTTGTCTCTACATAAATCTGTTTGGAAGATGAATCTTGCAGATTTATCCCCTGTGTATCAATAAGGAAACTGAGACACAGGCCTAGGTCTTTGTTAGATTGCAAGTGAAGAATTACAACAATAAAGCCCTAAGGTTCCCATGAAAAAGACATACATGGAAGAGTTTTATTAAGTAAGTTACATAATAATATTATTCCCTTTACTTATAAACTTCATACTGATTAATCGACTGAGTATGATTTCTTAAGAGCTGTAGAAATTTTTTGTGACTGTGACATAGCTGTAACACTTTGGAGCCATAAACCCCAATCCTCTGCCTTTTGTCATGGGTTCTCCGGCTGTGATAACCACATGTTAAACACACACTTAACATCCTAGCCGTGCATGTCACCAGGCCACTCACATGTGCATGTCCCCCGAGGGAGCTCCGAGGAGGAGAAGAGCAGGGAGGCAGGATTACAGTGCTGCCCCTGCTAATGATCGCCTTCCAAACAGGACTGTGATCAGTGACTAGGCAAGGCGGGAAAACTTCTAGTGTAGTTGTATAGACTACTTGACGGGCTGATATATAGCAACTTCTTTGTGCAGTGCTGCCAGTGTCTTCTNCCCGCCACAGGCGGGCCGGGGGCGGCCTGTACCAACAGAGCCCTCACAAACCGCGTGTGTGAACTTAAACTCACAAACTCACCCGCCGCCACAGGCCGGAACCTGCGGGTCCTGCCCGCTTCGGTCCGGGTTTTGTTTAAGGCAGATTGCAGTGAGGCGGGAATGGCTGGGTAGGAAACGTCTGCTCCGGAGAGTGGGAGTATGCAGATGTACGTGCCCACGTTACATTCCGTGTGTTTGTGTGGGCACGGACAGGGCATGGTTGTGACACAGAATCTCGGAGTCACAGGGTGCTTCGGATTGGTAGGGGCCTTACAGATCATCTAGTTCCAATCCCACTGCCATGGGCAGGGATACCCTTCCCTAGACCAGGTTGCTCAGAGCTCCATTCAGCCCGGCTTTGAACACTTCCAGAGATGGGACATCCACAGCTGCTATGGGCAACATAAGGATTGTCTCTGTATAAAAAGAAATAGAATAAATGCATGCTAACACACAAAAAAGGGTGTATGGAGAGAACCAGCTCTGCTGAGCTACTTGTAACTACGTTACCAGCATTAAGAAGCGGCCAAACCCATCTCTTTGCTGTAATAGACGCAACAGGTTTAAACAAATATGCAAACTCAGAAGCCTATAAAATACAAAATAAAATTTTTGCCACAAAAGTTGTGACAGTTGTCAACAGCATCACAATCTCCCCACGCACACCGGAGTTTTGCTAAGTCTTGAATGTAATACGGTTTCCCCATTGCTTAATTTGCTCTTTGTTATCCTTGTCAGAAGAATGCTGTCTTAATGCTGTTCTCCAAAGACATAAATCATGATAACTCTTTCTAATTTTTAAATATTTTTTTACTTGTAGACACCAAAATTTTTTTCTGGAGAAGCCCACTGTGATTTGCAAGCAAGTGAATATAGTTGCAGCAAAGTTATATACAGATATGTATGTAAAATAAAATAAAATTTTATATATATATGTATGTATGTTCCAGTAGAAAGAATGNTTTTAATAGTATATTAGGTTGATTGAAAGAATGACAAACTTCTTTGTGCAGTGCTGCCAGTGTCTTCATACTGATGTGGAATAGGACTCATAAATAAAATTACTTTTCTTGGGGAGGGAGTAGCTGGCGCTTTATTTTAGCTATGAAGAACACTGTCTTTCAATCTGACCGATCGGTAACCGGAGCTCGCCGCCGGGGTTGGGGATGGGGTGCGCGGGAGCTCGGCTCGAGCCCCGGGGGCCGTGCCGCGGGCGGGAGCTCAGCGCGCTCCTCCTCGGGCTCTCGATTACGTCTCGGGAGCCTCCCCAGGACCCCGCACGGCAGCCCCGGGGCTGGATGCCGAGTTCCCGGAGCGGCAGCCGGGGACACGTGGGGAAGGAGCAAGGTGCGGGCGCGGGCCGGCGGGGCCGCGGCGCTGAGGGCGCTTCCCGGCACGGCGGCGGNGCTATGGGCAACATAAGGATTGTCTCTGTATAAAAAGAAATAGAATAAATGCATGCTAACACACAAAAAAGGGTGTATGGAGAGAACCAGCTCTGCTGAGCTACTCGTAACTACGTTACCAGCATTAAGAAGCGGCCAAACCCATCTCTTTGCTGTAATAGACGCAACAGGTTTAAACAAATATGCAAACTCAGAAGCCTATAAAATACAAAATAAAATTTTTGCCACAAAAGTTGTGACAGTTGTCAACAGCATCACAATCTCCCCACGCACACCGGAGTTTTGCTAAGTCTTGAATGTAATACGGTTTCCCCATTGCTTAATTTGCTCTTTGTTATCCTTGTCAGAAGAATGCTGTCTTAATGCTGTTCTCCAAAGACATAAATCATGATAACTCTTTCTAATTTTTAAATATTTTTTTACTTGTAGACACCAAAATTTTTTTCTGGAGAAGCCCACTGTGATTTGCAAGCAAGTGAATATAGTTGCAGCAAAGTTATATACAGATATGTATGTAAAATAAAATAAAATTTTATATATATATGTATGTATGTTCCAGTAGAAAGAATGCTTCCCTTTCCATCGAATCTTTGCCAGAGGAGATGAGTTCACTGTATCAAGAGATTTGTAGAATTTGTAACATTCTGGATTAATCTTATCTGCAGAATACACACAGTCACCCCCTTCTTTCTTTGTACTCACAACTGTTTTCTCAGCTTCTTTGCCTCACAGCTGCAGTGCTAATAATTTATCGTCCCAGTTGCCTCCCTCATACTACTTGATCTGAGTCTTCTTCAAAGCCAAAGGAGTGTGCTGTTGGACAGGGTGCGATACAGGCAGCATGCAAATGAGGAGGGTGAGAGTGAGCTTCAGCTTCTCTTTGGTCATGAGTTCATGAGCCTAGTAATGCTGATGGGCAGGGTAACCAGGGAAAGCAGAGATTATAAAAAGTAACCTTTGAGATGAGGCCAGATCATCTTTGATGTAAGGTGTATTTGTCTGGCTCTGTTTCTCTAAGCTTGCACTAAAACAGACCTAGCTGGCACCGGGAGACTGAGTGGAGGAGTTCCCTGAGTGGTGTCAGAAGGCAGAGTGATGTTTCTTGCTGCCATCTCAGTGCAAATATCATGATAAGGGTGAGTCTGAAAGCAGTTTGGTATTTCCATGATCCCAGTGCAGTAGCAGCCCCTTGGAAATACCAAGTGTTGGCACAAATGAAGCAGCCTCTAAGCTGCTCCAGTGTGTGTGCCAGAAGACTGTTCAGCAGTGTGTAGGTCAGCAGCTGGGGCGACAGAAAGGTGTGCTTGGGTTGTACTCCCAGTACAACCCAAGTGTGAGAGCAAAGAGTAGGGCCAGGTCGTATTGTTAGACAAATATACAAACTGGACTCACTCACATGTGGAAGTAGCAGGCAGCCAAATACATTCAGTATCAAACATTTGGAATGGGATAGTTTCCTCTGAGTCTTCATGACCCAGGCTACTAGTGATAAAAGGAAATTCACTCTATGTGAGCTAAAAGTTATTTCAGTGCCAAATTCCACCTCCTGCACCTCATTATCTCTCCCCTTCTGCACTCCTGGCTGACTTCACGTGAAGAACTTTCAGTGCTGAGCCAAACTTCCTTGTTTCCTTTTTTTTTCTTTGCTGTTCACCTTAATGTTTTCCTTTCCTTCCTCTTTGCATCACTCCCAGGGCTGAACAATGCCATGTATGCACAAGCACTCAATCTCCCAGCCACTGGTGAGCAGGACTCAACACTTTTTTTACCGTTCTCCCAAGCCAGGCAAGACTCCAGGATAGGGGACCAAGTGGCTGTGGCCATAGACATGGTGTTCAGTGCCCTCTGAGACCCACCATGGTACCCATACATCAGCACAGGGCTGACAGCTATGACATAAGACTTAAAATAGACCTGTCTCTTTCTAGAATCACAGCTTGAGACTAGAGAAGACATCTTCCATACCTAAACATGCACCAGATGCCGTAGGTAGGCAAGCTCACCGCTTGTCTGTTTGTCGCTTTGTTGATGTAAACTGGAGTAACTCATTGCCTTCACAGAATACTTGTGCCTTGATAAGTTTTGCTCTTTTTCAAAAATTATATCCTGAAGTTAAGCTCAGTGCCAAATCGAGTCCACCATACATTTTCAATTGAAGCTGACCAACTATGTAAAGGTTTCATTACGATCACAGTTTCCAATTAGAAAATAGCCATTCTTGAGAGCATTTTTACATTTTTCAACAGAAATTCAGAAAAATTCCCAATATAAAAAATGAGACTATCTCAAACACTGGACTTCTCTTTGAATGAAAATTTTAAACCACAATGTTTTATGCTGCTTTGAAGAGATCCCTTTCATTTTTTGCTATCTCCAAATAAAAGCATTGATTGAAATTCACCCTGTGTGTAAAAATGCCCCATATTGTTCCATTTTATTTGCTTCCTAAGAGGGAGAAAAATTTATGTAGAAGTGTGCCCACTCAAACCCAGTCGCTTACTGGGGGCCTCCTCACATCATGGTTTCCTGGTGATGTGCAAGCTGCTTTGAAGCCATGTCTGCAGACATCTTTCAGCAGTGTATGTTGATACAATTTTTGTAAATGCAGTCTGACCAGAGTGTATTCACACTGTGATTGTTGTGCATCCAGATCAGCAATACCTTAATGCCTTAGTGGCTGCTATAAAAGCCCCGCCAGTGTCAGCACCTGAATCTCCTCGAAGGACATAAAAGCAGGGCAGGGCAATAAGAGAAAAGAGTGCAAAGTGGGAGGTGATGGAAAGATGCAGACTTAAATATCTGACGGGGTGAACAGCAAGAGTACCACCCGGTGTTCCCATGGGTTCTAAGGAGAAGAAAGGAGGATGTGAGGGCCCAGGTAAGTTTTTGGTCATGTTTTGATAAGGTGGGGAAGAACAGTTTTGGATCCCAGACTGAGTCTGGTGACAGAGTAGAGAATTCATGCCTCCTTGAGCCTGCATGGACAAGCTGCCAGAGGACCAAGAGCTGCTACTCCACAGTTATAAAGGCCCTGTAGCAGCTGATTTGTCGGCAAAATACATTTGGAAACATGGGTTTGATACTCTGTAAGTCTTTTAAGCTCATTGTCTTAATAGAAGAGAAACAAACCACACTGCTCTTCTCAAGGACCAAAGGAAATTACTTGTTTATTTGCTTTTACCTACCAAATAGGATATGTTGGTAAGGGGTACATATTTATGCCATGATTATGATTTCCTTAATAAACAATTTCTTCCAGAGGACCCAAATATCTCTATAAACCTTGTCCCAGTATTAATGTGGGCAAACTGAGATGCCAAACAGCTGAGACATGAGGTTTTCTAAAGGAGCCAGGCACCCAGCTCTGCTTGGCTTTCCCTGGGAGCAATGCATCTCAGCCTCCTTGTAAATTCCAGCCTAAGCGATTTGCCCCAGGGTCATGAAGTGAGTCAGTATGTGAAGTGGGAACGGAGCCAGGCTATCCTGACTCTGTTTCCTACCCTAACCACTGCACTACTCACAGGATATTTGATCATGCAAATCTCATTGCACAATATCTTGTCAGCAATGTTTTGCCTTGAAAAAATTGTCACCCCTAACAGCACATGGAAAGAGATAGAAATAGTAAACCCAAAGCCGTTCTATATATTCAATACTACAGATGACACATCCCACAGTCAGATCTTATTACAATCAAATATTTGTGGTGAAAGGACTGAGATGAAATGATGCAGTCCTGATAAAATGGCCATTAAAGACCAGATGTATGCACCTGGAAAATGAGACACACTGCATTAAGTATCAGGCCACAAGTACTCCATTTCCTATTTGGGGTCAGTTCTAAAGTCAAATGAGATCACTTCTCATGCTGAGAAGACTCTTTTTAGTCTTAAAAATAATGTAAAAATGAAATAAAGAAAAAATGAAATAATTCAAGTCAGATATTCATACATGTTCACTTAACCCAAAGAAAAATATGTTATATTTTATTTGTATATTTATATATATGAACTCAGTTAGCCAGTGACATAAACATCGATTTTTTAGTGCAACTGGAAGGAGAATTTGTCCCTATGGGTGAAACTGTCCTTAGTTTTCTGAAATTAGTGAGTTATACTCAGTTATCTGGTTATGTGTGTGTATATATATATATATATATATATAGTATTCTTTTAGCACTTGCCCGCTCAAGTATTGCACTGATATGATGAACTGATATGGGTTATTGCACTGACATGATGAACTGATATGGGTATCCTCAAACAGCGGGTTCATCTTTATAAATTATTTTAAATTTATGGTAAACTTTAAAACTTTAAATGTGTCATTTTCATTCTGTGAGAAAGAAAATGAGAATCCAGAGGACTAGTTAATAATACAACACAATTCTTTTCTTGATCCAGCAGTAAATAAATACAACAGTAAATAAAAACAAATGTTAGAAAACATTTCCCTTGGTATTCTATACAAAGATTGAACTTGCTGTGAGCTTTGCAGTGGGTGTCCAGTAACTAGGTATATAATCTATCACCTTTCCATTACACTGTCTTTAGCTGGAGCACAAGACCAAGAAAAACACCATTTTGCCTTAAAAATAGCCACAGTCTCCCTGAGAAGCAGATTACACTGAGCTACAGCAGACTCTGTGGATGGGGAAAATGTTTCTCATTTCCGTGTGCCCATAGCCTGTTAGCATTATTTACACTGTGGGATTTCCTAGATACCCAGAGGAGTGGAGCTCATTCTGCTAAATGTTGTGGAAAGATGTCATGAGAAAATAGTACCTGCCTGCAGATATAAGATTTGTGCTTAGATTGTGTTCCTCTGCACTACTGAGACAATGCAAATCTCTTTCAGTTGCCATTTTCCAATACATTACAATGCCATCGTTTGCCATAGTTTTCATAGGTGAAAAACGAAAATGTGCCTTTTAATCGTCATGTGCCACCAAAGATGGGAAAGTGGAGCAGTCAGCCAGGCTTGGTTTTGCATCCAAGTTGTTAGAGGACACTACTAGATCATGCCTTTGGCATGACTTTGTGCCTGCCAGAGTATTTAACACTTGCATTACCAGAGGAACCATGTTTCCATTCAGCAAATTCTGTTCACAATGAAAAGTAGTGCCCCTCAGTGTAGTTGAAGTGCCATGATAGAGAGGGTCTAGGAACCATTAAACATGCTGGAAACATGAGCAGAGAGCTGCAATGAAAGAATTTTAAGGCAAGCACTGACATCTCAGTGTTGATTCCTTTGTTACTAAGACTAAAACTCAAGAAATGAGCGTATTTGGAAACTGAAGCGAATGAAAACTGAACTTCCTTCTCATTCCCATTGTGCTTGGGTTTGAATTCTCAAAACCATTTTAAAACCTCTCTAGCAAGAAAACAACCTAGCTCCTGCTAAAGAAGGCTGCCAGGGATGAAGGCAAACTGGCAATGCAATTACATCTTAGGCATCTATGGTCACTGCTCAGCACAGACTAGAGAATCTGCTGAGCGTTCTGCAGTGGCAAGAATGGATAATTAACCATCAACCACTGAGGCTGTGAAGGATGTCATCACTTGTCCTGCCACAAGAACCAGGTTACCTGCACTATGTTTGCACTTTTCTGTCTCCTGGCTTTGATAAATGTGAAGGTCAGAAGTCTGCACACAACCTGCCAACTGCTGTTCAGAGTAAATGCTGTCCCAGATCCATGACAGGGGTGCCTCATTTGGGAGACATCAGTTCCCCTTAAATGGAACCTGACAAAAATCCATGAACAAGACCAAAACTTGGTGAGCAGAATGAGACTGAGCACTTGAATATTTGTGTTCATCCTGTCCAGGCTGGATTATTGCAGTTGTTGTCTGTGTTTGGATCCAGAAGCAAATTAATCTGCTCTCCTCAGTGGAGCAGGTTAGCATGAACTCTCTTTTTTCTGCTCTCTACCCTTTCACTGATTTGTTGTGCACTTTGTTCTCTGTTTCCAGCTTTTACTTCTGATTTTCAGAGGAGTCTAAGATTGACTTAGGACCCCTTTGAGTTATTTCACTACCACACTGCCACACTGAGAGAAATGAGATCCAGACAAGCTCCAATTTGTTAAAACTTAATGTTATCGGTGAATGTGTTGTTATGGGTTGCTATGTTTGTCAATTGTGTCTTATTGTAAACTGTCTGTACCCCTAACCCTGGTTTTTCCCTTCCCCCTTGATTGTTTGTACCCCAAACCCCAGTTACCAATGCCCCAAAGTGTTTGTAACCCCAGCCCTATTCCCTAATCCTCCCAGTTACTGATCCCGCCCCGTTCCGAACCCCAAAGAGCCCCTCCATGACCCTAGAATTAGTTTCCGCTGCTCCTGAGTGTCCATCACCTGCTTCACTTCCTGCTTCCGGATCCTCCTCCGCCTGTCCGTCACCCTCGAGACTGCCGCCCCTATGCAAATCGCCTAAGTACCCATGAGACCCTGCGGCAACCGGAAGGAGGGTCCCCTCCGGAAACCACCAAACCCACCCTGACCAAAGCCAGCTTTCGGGAAATAAACTACGACAACATACCAGCAGGATCATAAGGTACCTGAGGACAACCAGAACAACTCCCGCCACCTCGCCATGACAAAGGCAATGGACCAGAGCCAGGACCCCCTAGACCACAGCGAGCCGGTCGAGCTTTCCTGGGCTCTCGCGAGGACGGAAGGCCCGACTCCGCCTGCGGACGGAATCGTCTTGTGCCTCCTCTTCGGCGGATCCAGGAGCAGCGGCGTAGGCCATCCCCTGAGCCACCCACCCCTCCCCGCTATTAATAAAGGCAATTAAGGAGGTAACAACGTCTCCTGCCCAGTTCATTCCTAACAACACTGACTCGCTCAGTTCATCTGTGTTCCATGAAGATAATACAGCTCACAAAACCTCAGATGAATCAAGTAAACAGAAAACACTTTATGAAAATCAAATGAGATTTTAAAGATTTAATGGTGTATGACTAGTGCTTGGGCATATGACATCTTTCTCTTTACAAACTGCTTTTTTCTTAGAAATAGCATGATTACAATACAGGTGATTAAAATGTTTCCCTTGGCCCAGACTAGACAGAAAATCTCTCCCCAGTAGATCCCATGACAAATATCGATCTCATTTACCTCAGTAGCATTTTAAGCATCCCATAAAGAAATTCTATAAAATGCCTAAGAAATCCTTTGCCTGCAGTAGGAAATTGAGCAATTTGATTTAAACTCAGCCAGTGTTGGCTCTGGGTTTGCTGAAAGTGTGGACAAACCCAAACACATTAAACATGATACACATGGCTAAAACACAGTTGAAGGAAGTAGGTCAAGAAGAAGTTGGCTTGCTTTCTTCTGACAGGTTGGGGCAAGTCTCACCAGTGTATGTGCATTTGCCTTGTAATCCAGCCTTTAGTTTGGATCCTTCATTTGAGAATGACCTGTTTTGTCTTAATTTTATCCCCTCCCTCCAACAGCAGAGGTTTTGTGTAACAGCTACACAGAGCAGCTGCTTGGACTATGCATAGGCCAGTTTACATTAGCCTGTTTTTTCTTGAGAAAGTCATGGTTTAAACAAATGGTTATGTCTATTTTAATCATTTTTGTCTTCTTTTGAAGTGTTTTTGCAAACATTAGCTTTTTTTTACTTCAAAATCAAGTTTAGCTTTACAAATTAGTCTGCTCTGTCATGTCCCCTTTAAACACAGCTGTTACTACAATATAAACAGGGTTTTAAAAACTTAGATAAACAGTTACAAGAAAGAGGTCTTCAAGTGTTTTTAACACATGGTCAGTTCTTGCTTACTTGATTTTCCTTGGTTTAAAAATAGAATTCAAAATACATGCTGTAGTTCACAGATGTCAGCCCCAAATAATAACACTTACATAGTGTGTTACATTTGCAGTGATGAACAGAGAGACACCAACTAATCCTCCAAATGCCTCTGTGAAAGGGTGAGCATTATTTTATAGGAGCCAAAATGGAGTTTTGTTGGTTAGAGTAGGAAACATTTACAATTATTTCCTACCCTTGCAAACAGCTCCAGTCCTGTCAGTGATAAGAGCTGTTGGAGTCCCACTAGTGCTGCAATTACTGTATGTAATATATGTACATTACTATATGTTATACCTTTATGTAGCAGCAGCCTGTTGGAGCACAAGGCAGGGACTAGGGCTTACTCAGTGGAACTAAACACTTAGTGTCTGTGATAAAAATCAAAATTAGCAGTGAAAATACCATTTATGTATTGGTAGACCATGTTACCAAAAGAAAACAGTCAAAATAACCAACAGCATTTTAGAAATTAAATGGCAGGGCCAAGGTCATCACCAAGGGACACAGTGGCTGGTGTTCAGAATGGGATTTAAAAGATTCTCTGCTGAGACTCTGGGCACTCATCCTTTCTTGGCAGCATCACCTCTCTTTAACAGAGTCATCCCCGTGCTCTGTCTGAAAATTTTGCCATTATGTTCAGCAGCTGGCCTCGCCAGGATATTACCAGCCTGTTAAAGGAATGTCAGTCATGTAACTACAGGGTGCACATGATTTTAATGTGAATACTTCTATGAATGAGAGAAAGGGCATGGGGATCATAAATCTGAAAGTGAATGTTTTCCTTTTAATGAATTGAGGATGACTTCAAACTTAGGAAGTACTAAAATAAAGTGAAATTATGAATGAGCTCTCCCTTCATGGTTATCTCTAACAGCTAAATGTGAAGTGTATGGTATTTATGTTGCATTTATATCAGGCAACTGGGAATGCATACAGAGCCATTAAAAGTCTAGCATAAAATATCATACAGTTTCTTTTTTCTATGAGACTCCATGCTGGTTCTCCCAGATGAAGTTACACATATGTTTTCATCTTCAAAGCTCATTTTCAGATACTTAGAACTATGTTAAAACATCACCTTTTTGGAATGCATGTGTCTAGTGTTGGACTGATCTACTTCAAGCAAAATTGGATAGGCCTTTTGAGAAAATTTAGAGTGAAATAGTATGTTTCAGACACTATAAAAACTACTTGGTTTGATTTTTTAAAATTGAGAACGGTTGCCTCTTAGGAAACAGAACTTCTAATTTGCCCTGAGTGGTAGGACTCAGATATCGTCCTCTGTGAGAGTGAGGTACCCAGGTCCCTTTTGAGGCTGTGGTTCTCAGGTTGTAGTTTAAGTCCTCTGAGAAGATCAATTTTGAGCTGGCATAGTTCAGTCCAATGACTTTGAGGGTGCACAGTATATGTTGGTTGTCACATAATGGACTATTGATGTAGGAATAAGGGGGGTTTATGGTTTAGGCATTGAAACTGAGAAAGACTCAGAGGATTAGACTCATTTCACTTTAGTCATCAAAAAAAATAGGTACCCAAGTTCAGACCATCTATGATCAAAGGCAAGAGACAGGGCACTGCTAAAGGAAAGCCCATCAGAAAGCAGTATTACTTTGGTAGAGGAGATGAATCACTCCTTAGAGGTACCCTTGATGAAACAGAGAGCTGAAGAGGCTAGCTTTTAGTCAGCTAAAACTGACTAAAGCTGAGATAAAAGCTGCTTTAATACCAAAAGCTTATTAGCAAAATAAAAACAAACCTAATTTCTTCCCACACCCTTCAGTCCCTGCAACACATCCTTTGTTATGGACATCTGCAGTATGTAATATGGAAGGAGGGAAAACAAGGTCACTCTTTTACACAATGCAGTATGTAAATAATATCAGTTTCCTGATATTTCACGTCGGCATGTGAACTGAAGGGAAATCTCAATCCGGTAGTTGGTCTGCTGTTAGTTTATTTATAGTCAAATGTAAGAGTAAGCAGAAGAAAATGGACTCTCAGTTTTAATTAGTGGATGCTTTTAAAATAACCCTTTACTTCCCCTCCTCCCCTCTTTCTTATGGTATGCAAAGAAAATGGCTTGGTGAGAGGTAGTATCAAAGCAGAGAGTGCCAGAAGGAGACCTTCTGCCTGGTACTTGTTTCCAGATATTTTTTAGAGGCGCTTTGCCATACTGAGCATGAAAATTGTGCGGACTGAAGCACTTAAAACTGCTATCTGGCAAATAAAGGAATCCCTTGCTTGATTAATCTTCCAATGTACACCTAAGACAATCCATATCACACACATGCAGAGAAGAAAGAAAAAAAAAAAAAAACAGGAAGGAAAAGAAGGATGGGAAGAAGGAAGAGAAGGGAAAAGGATAAAGAAAAGAAAATGAACAGCTGGATATTGAGTCACCTGCCTATCAAGAAATAAGCAAAAGCAAGCTGCCCATCCATCCATCCATCCATCCATCCATCCATCCATCCATCCATCCATCCATCCATATCTTTATCCTACCACAACAAAGCTTTTTATTGCAAGGCCATGTGTTTTCCAACCCTCATCCTCAACACACATTTTCTTTCCTTATGATTTTTGTCATTCATGGTTGGGAATGAGCAAGATTGAGATTTTTATGGTGTTTTTCCTTTTTTTGCGGGGGGGAACTAAATATAAGATGGATAGAGAGAAGAATTTTGTGAAGAAAAGATGAGGAGTAAAAAGCCAGTTAGTTCCTTAATATCCTGGTTTCAAGGCTAAGTTATGTTAGCTCTTTCAGAGAAGGGTCCTGTTTAAAGAAGAGGAACTAAGGATGCTTGACATCTTTGCTGGTGAGGCCACAGAGCCAACCCTGAAGTCACCTTTGCTGCTTTGGACTAATGGACACACATCATACAGATGTGTGTTTTCCGAGTTCCCAACCCTATTGTGGCCATGATCTGACAAGGGGTCATTCTTTCTATTTGTAGTAGAAACATCTTCACCACTGTCATGCAAGCAGCCTTTCCGTGCACTGGGCTACACAGGCTCTGTGGTAAAGTGTAAGGCAAGAAATTTCATGTGTTAAGTTATACACCAGAGGGAGTTCCATGAATGCAGTACAAACATCCTGATATTACCAAAGAAAAATCTATTTAAAAATGACAGAACTTGAGAACTGAGATCCGTAGTTCACACTGTAGCTCATCCTGTTTGCAAAACTTACATCCGTCCAGGTTCATTTGCCCTGCACTTTCCATAAGCAGCCAAACTTAGAGGCTGTTGAAAGCAAAATTACTCCTTGAATATTTTTTTCCCTGGATGGATCCTCGTCTATTTCTCACTGAGAAAAGCACGTTAAACTGATTTCCTGTAGGTAATATTAGAAAGTGGGATCCATTTAGGATTGCATGAAACAAACGCAGTTCTCACATTTGGAACTGCTTTAAAACAATATCAAAGAATTTGCAGCCATTTGGCCCTACATGATGTGTACAATGATGGACAACCCTCCACCTCTCCCTGTCCATTCCTTACATGAACAAGAAGTTTTAATGTCAGTCTGCTTGCTGAAAGGATTCTGTGATTAATAACTCATCTTCTGTTTTCATTCATCATAATTCTTTTTCCCCTGCTCCTCTTGAAAAGTTACAAATTGCTTCACGGAAGAGCAGCCGGTGTCTGACTTTTCACCTGTACTTGAGTTAGCAATGTTGAGCTTCTCCCTACAAAAATCCAGAAACCTGCCATATACTTTCCTAATGACTTCCGGAATTTACTTAATTCTAGGATTTGAATTACAGAGGAGTCACAATGTACCAAACACAATTCCTGATGTTCTGTCAGGTCTTCTTTCCTACTTTCTTATTGTTTTGTGTTGTGATGTCTTTTGCATTTAATCAGGTTATTTTTAGACTGGGTCCCACCTTGCAGCTAAATTTTTTTCCTTTGAGTAATATAATGCAAGAAAAGGTAGCACCCTCATTGAAGGCAACTCTGTGAGTTAGAGGAAAGGCTTGTATTGTGTGAACATTTGATAACTCTGACTGTGGGCTGAGTTGCTACTGCTCTTTGTCTGAGAAACTCAGAATCCATTAGGCTGATAGCCACTGTTCTTCTGAGGAAACTACAGTCCTTGTGGCCCTTCCTGTTTCCTTTCAACATTCTTAATGTGATAGTGGAAGAGGATATCCTAAGGTCAGACATTAAAATGTGAAGTTGTGAGGTGATGATTAAATGGGAACACAGTGAAAACTTCACTCTTCATTATTTTAATATAGTCCAGCCTCTGCTGATATAATCATTTCCAGCAGATATTTAAGGTAGTTACAGAAACGATTAAAAGAAAGGCCTTTCATTTATTATCTTAATTATATTTTCTGTGTTGCCTTTTTTTTCTTTCTTTCTTTTCCCAGAGACAAACATTAAGTGTTCATGTTTAAGACTTACAAGCCCATTTTACAAGACAGTAATATATTTTGAGCTCTGTTTTGCTCTTTGATCTTTCAAAGTATAATGCCTTAAAAAGTGTTATAGCAGTGGCCACTTGAGTTGAAATTCATAAACATTTTCCATCATAACTCCATTATTTCACAGTCTTACAAACTTCTGAAAAATCCATTTTGGACTGAAACTGTCCATTCTCAGTCACTGCAATTAATTTTAAAATAGGGGAATTATCTGTTCAGGTTTTTTTTACTTATGGGAACAGTAGAGAAAAAGAAGCACCACTTTCCCACGGTAAGTGATTTTCTGAGCACTGCTACAGTAAAACCAGATGAAATATTAATTTTGAACTTCTTTCTATGAGCTGCCTGCAATTAGTTTCTTTATAAAACATTCTTCTATATCAAACCATACAATTAGAAAAAGTGACAGCATCCAGGTGCATGGTGCTGGTAGATGTGATCTCTCACTTGCAGGGAAGTTATGATTCAGTAACAGGAGTCCTGCAGGACTGTTCATGGGCTTGAAGAGACACACTCTTCAAAAAATGGGGTGTAATTAAAAGGCAAACCTATAGTAACCAAGACAAGGTCCCATGTGAAAACCACAGAGTAAAATAAAGTTCCATGCCCTACATGGTGGACAGGCACTGGGGCTCTGGCAGTCTTTGCTTCTCAGCTGCAAGGGAGGGGAAGTGTAGGAGGCATTGGCGGAACTTATGCACCCACAATGGCTTTGCACTATCAAGGAGAATATTAGGTCAGCCACACAGGGACAGATTTCCATTCCCGTTTTCATTATTTAAATGCCATAAGTATTATTAATTTACATTTGGGTTCAATCCAGACTCCAAAATACAGAGGATGTGTAGCTAAATTACAGTTTGCTGTTAGAACCTTATTTTTGCATTTCCCAACATTTTGTGATTTTAACCATTCATCTGTAGCAAAGTATCAGCCCAGGCTTTTTCCCTCCATTTAATTTTAGACTGAGTATGGAGGGAGTACAATAACCTCGGTAAATTAAAGTGTCATGTGATTTCCTTTCCGTGAGCCGAGCGGATGTGTCTGCCGAGCTGTAATGAAGGAGGGTAAGCACAAGAACAGAGAGCTTGTGCTCCAGGCACATCAAAGCCCTTCAGTGCTTGTAGAGTTCATGTGCAAAAAATGCAAATGCTGTGTGAAATTCCAATTTGAATGATGTATTTGGATGAGTTGTTGTCCTCTCCTGTCTGCTATCAGGTCTTCACGTGGAAAGAAAGTATGACAGAAGAGGATGGAAAAATCTTCAGCAGTAAAGATGTGCTAAGATTAGGCACATCAGTAAAAGCCTTGTGACTGGTCTCTAAATTCTTACACCTGACTGAGATTACAGTCTTTTGCCAATTCCTGTCCAGCACTTGCTTGGAGCATAAGTTAACCGCGGGCTTGTGCAAGTGATCATGAATTTATTCAGTTTTAACTTCAGGTCTGATATTTTCACTTTTCCTTTAGAATCATTATGGCTGTCATTACATCACTTCAAGGAAAGGGAACAGACTCATAATGTTTTGAAGAGATGTAAGGGACAGTTGTTGGCCAAAGCTGACCTCTTTCAGGTCCCATTAGAGAGAGTCAAAATCTTGCAGCCCTTCCAGGAAGCATTCAGAATGAATGAGCTCAGGAATGGGTTCTCAGGATCTAGGTTACCTAATGAATTCTAGGAGAGTGGAATCATGTTATAATAGAAAACACCTAATAGTAGATACTTCAAGCTGCCTGGCTGTAATTTCTGAAGTACAATTGACTTCCTTTAGTCCCAGCCCTGTTGCCGAATTTTGTGGGGATGACAGAAGGCTTTTGATAAGCAAATGTGCAATTCTACTCCAAACACTGGCTTCAAAATGGCATTATGTATTAATGATTCCCAGAACAAATTTGCTCAGTTCACAAGTGAAAGGCTGAGGGCTTTTATGTCTGCCAGTTCTGCAAATTCTTCCTGGGCTGTGAAGATCAAGTTTGTGCTATTTCCTTCTCACACATCATCATCATCGTCATCATCAGTAATAAAGATTATGTGGGCCAAGCTGTGCCTCAGTTACACCTATGAAAACTCCAGTGTGTTTCACGGGGTTACGCAAATGTAAGGAATTGTCCCCATGGCTGCAGAGCTGTGCTGCAAGGCCAGCACTGTACAGGGAACTGCACATGGGATGAGCTCCAGCCCCCCTCTCTTCTACCCCATGGCATGGGGGACAGTGCCTGCATGTGACTGGTCTGACCCTGCAGTGTTACCTCCTGCTCACCCGAGCTGCCACACCAGGTGAACCCTGCAGGGATTTGTGGATGGATTTAGGCACCATGTAGGTGCCCTTGCTCATATAGATGCTGAAGGTCTGCTTGTAAATGCAATGGCTGCAGCTAGGCCCTGATGCATATGCTCAGGAAAAATGCTTCACTGTGAGGGTGATTGTCGCTGTTGAGATGGCCCCGACACTCAGAGTGACACGGTAAAATTTCAGGAGGCTTCTACTTTGTTATGGTGGCATGCTGTCTTATATACATTTTTTTAACAAAGTTTATACTTCATTCATTGGTTGCAATAAATCAGCACAGTGTTCATTGGTACAAAGCAATCTCCACCACTGTTTTCAACTAGCATTTACAAAACTTTTCTAAAAATACTTCTTCCAGCTGCAGGTTTCTTTTGCTTACCTTTTCCTTTTTCTCGGGTTCCATGTCAATGGCCTTGGTAAAAATTCCTTTCAGGGGTAAACACAAATCTTACCAACTTCTTCCTCAGCTCACTCACCCCTCTGGCTCACAGACCAGCTGTCAGCCCCTTCCACAGGTGATAAGGCACAGGAACAGGTTGCCCAGAGAAGTTGTGGATGCTCCATCCCTGGAAGTGTTCAAGGCCAGGTTGGATGGGGCTTTGGGCAACCTGGGCTAGTGGGTGGCATTGCTGCCCGTGGCAGGGTGGTTGGAACTTGATGATCTTCAAGGTTCATTTCAACTGAAACCATTGTATGATTATCTCACTGTCAGCTGTGGAAAGGCCTTAGACCTTATGTTTGCTCTCCCAATGCCTTGGGTTTTCTTCTGGATTACAGGGCTCAGACCTTGGGCTTTCTTTGTACCTGGACTCGTGCCTGTGTTGCAGAGCAGCTCCTTTACCTTCAGTCAGCTGAATATAAAGGACTCAAATGATTTCTCACAACTTTCTGAGAAGGCAATATTGCAATGAGATTTAGCCCAATTCATAAAGTAGTGCCTAATAGGGAGCAGACTTCCTGGGGAAAGAAGTGTTACTTCTGCTGAGAAGTGTTATTTTTGTCACTTCTCAGACAAGAGCTGTACCAAAAACCCATCTCAGTGTGACAGGGGTGACTGAAACTAGAAGCTGCCCTGAGGCACATTGTCCCCCAGAGCACATGCCAACATTTTGTAGGAGGCTCCCAGATGGCAGCTCTCTGCATGCAGCTCTGGACAGGGCTGAGCAGCTAAGCTTCCTGTATAGGATTTCAGAATCATACTCTACATGAGTTGAAAGTCTTCCCATAACATGTGTGCAAGTGAGAAAGCAGGTGGCTTTCTGTGCCTGCATAGTAAGTTCAAGGGAGTTTTCAACTATGTAATGGCTTTGTCTTTTATATTGTTTTGTATTTGATGTCTACCTGATGCAGGCTGTACTCGGGAGTAACTCCAAGAGCCTCACTGCAGCCACACAGGAAGCATTAAAAAGGAGAACTAGACCATACATTTGTTAAACCTTAGGCTTTTTGGGGATATTGCAAATTTATTGCTTCCTTAGATTATATTTTTAATATTGCGGGTGCTTGGATAGTAAGACCCATCATCTAAGCAGCACAATGCATAGTGGAAAGAAGCTTTTTTGACTTACTTTTTCTGTACTCTTTCACTGCTGGACTGCTCTGGGGATGGTAGAGTTAATCTGGCATAATTTCCATGGCACCAGGTGTGTTCCCAACAAGCAGTAGCAGCTTTCTCAATAGATTCAGGGTGTTGAGAGGCTGCTGAAATCCTTGCCGCTGTGGCTGCCTTCTCTTTACAGCCCTCCATCAACTCTTCTGTTTCTAAACAGTCCTTGGTACTGATGGTTCCACAGGGGTGTTGCTGTGTTTCATGGCCCAGATGAATCTTTGCCAAAGCTGTGAGCTCCCCTTTGCTTTAAGTGCAACCTTTTGTACTAAGGGATTGGAATGAAACTGAATACTTCATTTTTTGCACTAAGAAGTAATCTCATCCTTAACTTTTTTTTATGTGTCTAAGTTCTACCTATGTGAACTACACAAATGCTTGTGAACAGACACCCCACTGAGCTACTCTGGGTGAAATTACTCAGTATCACAAAATGCCAACAAGATCACTCAGAATTGTGAATGTAGTGGTAGCACAGAGCCTCTGCTGGCAAAAACTTGTGTTTTACCAGCAAGTCAAAGGCTATGGGAGGAAATAGGCACAAAAAAGAGAAGGGACTTGCTGTGCAGCGTACTCAAGTCCTTATCCCCAAAAGAAGAATCAAGCAATACATCAGAATCTGTGAATTTGACTTGATTCCCAACCATTTTAAAATCTTGGGATAATATTCCCACTTCAGGAAAAAAAAAGGGTTGAAAAAACTGCGGTCATATTCTTCATATTTTCATCTTGTTCTGAATAATGTCTTGATGGGACAAGTAATATATATTGTCAATAGGACAATAAGGACAATATATTGTCCTTAGCATTTTTATTAGAATCTTCCTGTTTTCTCCCTTCTTCTGGAAGCTCTGAAATGAAGTATGTCACTACCATTCCTTGTGGTCTCTTGAAGCATATCAACGGCTTTGTGATGACATGGGGAAACATGGTGCCATTCAGATTTGTCTCAAGTCTTTTTCCAATTAGTGAATCCAAACTGTGTGAAAGCTTCCTCTGTGTGCCTCATCAAAAGCAGTTTGCAAAACGGTAGCAACAAAGTACATTAGCCCCATTAGCATCAGAAAAATAGGTCTGCTGAAAATCACTAAACTGGGATAGGCATAAAGGCAGGCTTGTTTTTCTGAAGTCATGCACGGGGAGAGCCCTAAGTCACAGCTGATGAGGTGTTTAATAGTGTCAGGCAATTAGCATTTGGTTCTTGTTGCAGACAACACCGGAGACATGTCAATCCTACAACCAGCTAAATTTGATCCACTTGCTGTTGAATGTCTGGTCTCCTTCTTTTTAATCAGACATGGTTCAAGTGATTCCATTTCTGCACTTTTATAATCTATAGTTTACAATTTTTCCTTTCAGTCAGTCAGTGATCACTCGTTAAGAATGACACAGGATTAAAGAATTAGACGCACACAATACTAAAACATGTAGCTGGCCCCTGGCTTTTGTGCAGCCACTTGTTCTGTCTAAAAGGATCTGCAATGCAGCAGATGGGAGAAAGGAAACAGCCTTCACCTGATCTGTTCATTGCCCAGAAAACAATTGTTTTTACACTTTGCTTATATAACCCCTGCTTTCCTGCCTCAGCCAAAGATCCTGACAAGGACGAGACAAATAAGATGCCAGTTGGGGGCCCCTTGGCCCCCAAGGGCTAATTGCGCTGGGGTCAGAAACTCCAGGTTCTCCAGCCTCTCCCCTCCTTTTACTCATGGAAAACCCACAGGACAGAGAGAGGAGCAGAACTACAGACTAACTCAAGAAACCATCCCAAAGTACGGGCAGCTGGGACCTGCACCCATCCCAGGTGCTCCGCAAAGTCTGGTTGCTCCTCTGCCACATGCAGAAACTTATCCACAAAACGTGGAGCAGTCTGAACTCCCTGAAACAGCAGCTCCCTTTGGCCAAAAACCATACTAGGGAGGAGTCAGGGCTCTCTACTCTGCCCAATATCAGCTGCACAATGTGCCTGGAAGGGAATGGAGGTCTGTAGACATGGAGCTGGCAAGATCAGGCTGGAACTGTGCTTGTCCATCTCTGCCCATCCTCCCTATAGGAACTCAAAGCATGTCTCCACAGGCACCGTACTCACAAACACAGAAAGAAGGGACGAGAAGTCCTTGAGCGGCAGGCAAGAAAGGTGGTGGGTATCTTGAAAATCAAGTGTTGAGGAGCATCCAGCCAGGCTGTTGGAGAAGCAGCAGGACCTTAGCCTCACATCAGCACAGGGAGCTTGCTTTCACAGTAGGGAAGTTTCTGCTTGTGCAGGCATTTTTTCCTTAGGAAATAAAAGAGTCAGTACTTGTTGTATGAAGAGATGCTGAATGCAACTCTGCCTAACAAAAACTAGGTAGCAACCAGACAGGCAGAACCATCGGAAGGGTATGTTAATATATCCACTGAGGAGAACTAACTGTGAACTATTCAGAAAACTGTTCCTGTTGTAATACGCAGTATAAAAATACACACCTTGTTGTATATAGCTACATATATATGTACATATATATGAAAGAAAAAAGTGGGGGGGGGTGGGTGTGTATGTGTTGGTNGGCCTGTTGCTGGGGTAAATAAAAACCTAATTTACCCAATGAAGAGCAGTTATATTTATATTTGCGGTACATAGGGGGCAGAATGCTTATGAAGGGAAGACAGTCTGTAGACTGACAGAGATAATTATATCTGCAGTCAGTCATCTGCAGAACTGAATATTGACTATTATTATGGATCATGCTACACTTTTTTTTTTGGCAACCTGAAAATATTAAAAAGAACCACAACCCCTGAATACGTGTTGTCATGGGCAAGCTGTGACCTTGCTGACCATCAAGTATGCAATGCAATGTAATGAAACTAGAGCTCAATGAGGGTGGATATTGCAACACGGGAAAGTCCAAAGAAACTGATACTGATAGAATTTAGAAAGTTTTAATTATTGAGTAGAAAATGCATGGATGATGTGTTATAGTCACGGAAGTTCTATTACCTGGAAATTTTTATTTCAGTCCATGCATCAGATCAGACACAAGATATTCTAGGTACAAACCCTTGAGAAATTTGGGAGTGAAATAATTGAATTTTAAAGGTGAATGAAGTTTCCAGGAAGATATCAAAGGTGAAAGAGGAACCCAAACATGCACATTGAGAAAAGAAAATTTATGGCCTCATCAACTCAGAAATAACAAATCATAATCAATATTCAACTAAGATATGATAAAGTTTATGTCATTACGTGAAATGCTGAAGTTCCCAAAATAAACTGTAAAAGAAATGAGTTCAATGAGGCACACCCCTTATTTCCATAAAATGAATTGATATTTTTGCTTCCCCTCTTGCAAAATGGCTAGAAAATTTCCACAAGACAAATAGGGATATTACAGATATAGTTTGTAGTCTTGAGATACTAAATTCTAGGCAGAAGAAGCTGGATCAAAGAAAGATAAGAAGCTAAAGCTTATTTCATAGATTACATAAGATCCCTGCTTTGACTTCATTATTTCGGAGAGACTGTGCCTCTGATTCTTGTAATTAATATACGTATATATATGTGTGTGTTCTATATTTAGCCATAATGCATACTATCTGCTTTCTGAATTGGTGTAGTTGATAAAAATTATTTTAGTGGGATCCATGTCAAAAAATAATATTCTTGTGCTCAGCAAGAGGAAAAGGAAAAGATGGTTTCAGTTTTGAGTAGGATGGTCATGACTCAACTACTGCAAAATTTTTTAAGTCTACCTTGACAAAACTGGTGACCTACAGCTTATATCCTCTGTAGAAGAATTGTTTTCAAGAAGTTATTATATCAATCAGGTACAAGACTTTTTTTGCATTTATAATCCACAGGAATTTATATACTGAAAAGAGTAATGTTTCAAATGGTTGGTTTTTAATATGAGCAAATGTCCAGTTTTGACAAGGTTAAGTAATATAGTTCTGTCCCATACTCCATCTTTCCTTTGTAAGTAAAATCCCTAAATATTGAGGATGACACTAAATCTATTTTCCCAGTCTCAGTCCTACAATTGTGTATGGAAATGCAACATGAAACTAAAGAAAAGGAATAATTTCCTCAATTGTATCAGAACTTCTAAGTCAAGATTTTTGGGAGATGTTTTGGAATGAGCATTTCATGAGAAACAATGTTTTTAATTTTTGAAATCAACTGTTTTTTGGTGATAAAGATGAATTCAAAAAATATAATTTGGTAGCAAATGGGTATGGTCTTCTCAGTTCCAAGGACGTCTCACAAAGCTATTTGAAAAAAGTAAGATTTTGATTTTGATTTTCACTAGCCAGACTATAAAAAGAAATGTGAGGGAAAAAAAAAATTAGAAAGACAGTCACATTAGATAATGACATATTCACTGGATTTGTAGAGCACTTTCTTTTTACCAGGATGTTATCTATCACATGAGCAAAGAATTGTAAGTACAAAATTTATTTTTATGTGCAAGATGTCAATTGATTTGTACCATTTCTTCAGATTGCACAATGGTTCTACATGAGAGAAAATACATCCCTCTCCAGTCAGGCGGTAACGGCAGCCAGCACCTCTCCCATTCCAATCGCATACCTTTTTTTAGGCAATATATTTCATACAAAGAAACCATTGTACTTTCACTCCTGCCAAATGTGATACAGCTTACAGGAGACAAAAGAGCAGAATGGTTCCTTTTAATAGATCCTGAAACTTCAAGTAAATATGGAGAGATTGCTCAAGCGCTAACCTCTGAAAACTGAACCCTGCAACTTTGATTGTAGTAGCTCAAACAAACCGAACTCAGCAGGGCTTGCCCAGTGGTAATTGCAATAAACAACATACAAGAGCTCCCAGATATTGCTCAACTGGGCATGGTGTTGGTGACCTGCCAGGTATTATCTGATGGCCACTTCTGATCCACATACAACGGCACGGCGCACAGCCGCCTGCCGCCGGTGGGAAGGATGGCAGCAGCCCAGGGGACCAGGATGGCTTTCCTCAGCCAGCTCCACTGGTTGGTGGCAGAGCAGAGGGGAGGCACTGGGGAAATCCTGGACATCTGTGGATCACATTTGGCCTCTGCACCTCCCCTGGTGCTTACACATAATGCGTCAAGGAATAATACATACACAAGTCATAGAGAGCAGTAGTACAACAGGGCACAACCGTTGTGGCCAAAATAAACAAGACTAACAGCACTTTCCTTTCAGAGTGGTGCTACTTGTAGCAAGTGGGAGCATTTTAATATATTTAAAGAAAAATAGCATATGGGGAATATGTCACTTGGAGAAGAAAATCGCTTGTGTAGAGACCTGCTCTCATTCACGTTGAAGTCACCAACAAAACTCCGACTGCTCCTTCCCAGTAGCCTGGTTTGGCCTAATGTCAGCAGTGATTTTTGCAGGTTGTAAGCCTGTGCATTATCATGGCAGAGCCCTAGTGAAACACTGGGTGGTAAAGGGGGTAGTTTTTAGCAGAGGAATCAATATTCAACTTCCTAAGTACCTGGGAGCAATTCCCCCGTTGCCACCACTCCATGCTGTGCTCTACTGCCTTCCCCATTAAATGTGTTTGAACACATAAAGTTGACCTCTGCATGCAGAGAAGGGTTCCAAGGGAAAACAAAAGCCAGGTTTTCTTTCAGGATTGCCAATATGGGCAATATTACTTATTTGTAGTTATTACACTAGTTGACAGGAGGCTAGGGGGAAATAATACCTGCAGAAACACTGTACCCGATGAGGGAACCCCAGCTAGAGAGCAGTAACAAAGAGACCAGGCAGTGACAGTATATAAATTAATCATGAGTGCATGACAGGATGCTTTGTGCAAAAAAGCAAATTGCTATGTTTGGACATGTTCCAAGGGAACCTGAGTAAATCAGTGACATAAAGCATTCCCCTTTTCACAACTCAGAACTCAGGCATGAGATCCTGGCTATGTTGGTGAGCATTTAGTCATACCAGCAGTCCCACTGACTCCAAGAGCATAACTCATGGAGTCTGTTTCATTCTGGGCCCCTTGATTCAGAAGAGCTAGTGATAAACCAGGGCCACCTAAAATCCAGAAACACAATTGATAAAAAGGTCAGGGGTCACGATCTATCGGGGAAAAGCAGGTAGACTTTGCTCAGGCTGGTGAAGAGGTAACAGCGGCAATATGACTTTTTTCAGGAGATGATACAGGTGTCAGTGAATGATTTGAAAAAAAAAACCCAAACAAACTGCTCTAGGAAAAAAGTTCCATGAAAGAGACAAAGGAAGGTGCAATAAATACCATTATAGTAAAACTCACAAGTGCAACTATATGAAAAGGTCTTTAAAGATGTGTTCAGTCAGGCAAGAACAAGTATACCCTGAGAAATCACCAAAGTATATAGAGCTCCCCCTCCTGCCCCCCCCCATTGGTGCAAGACAAAGCCAGACTTAATACTTAGGAGTGAATGTTAAACAAATACAGAACTAAAGGAACAGTATTAAAAAGCACCGCAAACTTAGCCTCTCCAAAACCCAGGAGGGCACTCAGTAATGGTTCCCACACCAATTTTGTTGCAATTAAGGGACAGTCCAATCCCTCCCTCTGCAAAAGAAGCTAAGGCAGAAGTATAAATGGAACCAATAAAAATAAATTATTGAACAGCAATAGTGGTTGTAACAATTTCCTCACATTTTAAGCCTTTCTTGATGTAAGCAGGAAAAAAATCAAGTTAGATTTCAAAAAGAGGAAATCACACAGTTTTGGGCTCTTGGAATATTACAAATCTGCCAAAGGGCTTGTGACTGAAAAACCTACTAAATGGACAAATTGATTCATATGCCTGAATGTAACCAGGCTACTTTTAGGCCATAAATTCACACAGTATTAAGGCTCACCTAAGTTTACTGTGTCTTAAAAGCTACCCAATATATATTTTAAAAAGACACAATTAGACTGAATATTGTTACAGGACAGAAGGCCATGAATACTGTTAATAAGTTATAAGCCTGGGGTCATGACTCTCCAGACTATCATAAGATAAATGGGGGATTTATGCAAATCACATAGCTGGAAATCATGTTTTGACTCTATAGCCAACTCAAGGCTTTCCAAGTGCATGGAGATATTTAAAATTATGCCAGTATTATTAAGCTGATTCGCAGTCTCCAGATAAGCCCCTTCTAGCCAAGATGACAGTATATCCAGCATCAGTATTTCTGTCTTTCCAAAGCTGAGGACAAGACATCCCTAATGCAGCCAAAAAGCAGTAACATTCAGACATTGCTCCATAGCTTAGACTGAATTTGCAGTGTCCCCATGAAATGCAAATATACTCTGCCTTATATTGTATAATGTTCTCCCCATCTGGCTTTACTTTAAAGAATACAGACAGCAAAGATGACCCATATTTCGGAATCCTCAGTGAGGAGACGATGTAGCCATCACCAGGAGCGTATTCCAGTGCTCTGAAAGGGCAGGAACCACCAGAGAGCTGCTTCAATTAAAACAGCAGTATCCCTGGCTGATGAAGCAACTATCCATGAACAGATACATCACTAGCAGCCAAGAGGTCCAACACAAGCAAGGTAGCTTGAAGACTGCAATCTTACATTATCAGGAAACAATTTACAACTTCTCGTGAAGATATTGACTCCAAAGAAAAACTAAATGATGTAACAGCATCTGAATCACTGTCCCTGGAGGTGGAAGAATCACTTCATTTCCTAAACTGGAGATTTATTAGATGGGCTGCAGCTGTCAAGCACTTACCCCCCCGCCCCAAAAAAGCAAGTAATGTTACAGCCACTTCTGTGTCCCACCTTCAGTCGTGTCCCCTGCTTCACACTCCAGATTCCTGTGAAGTCCAACAAATGATCAAGTTCCATTTCAGCC
>VYZR01087711.1:0-10112 GCA_013400675.1 Oxylabes madagascariensis
CACCCCCATATTTATACCTGTGCTCCACTTGGGCCAGCAGCCTACCCGAGATGTACCAGATTATTCAACAAAACAGAGGGGTGGAAAAAATTCCTGTTGCCCCCTTGTCTTGGGGTTATTGTCTGCCCTGCCACCGTGAGCTGCTTGGAGGGCTCGTGGCCATCCCACCCTCCTGCTGGCCTGCAGCAGCCAGGCAGGTCAGGAGTGGGATGGTACCTGGGGTAGGTTTTGCAAAAAGCCATTCCAGAGCTTTGTACCGACTCCAAGGGAATTCAGGGTCAGTTACCAGATCACATTTCTTGAGACACCGGAGGCATTTCCAGCGCTCCTGCCCTGAATGTCTCTCTGCAGGGACCCCAGGCAGGGGTTCCCCAGCAGCCTCAGGGCAAACCTGACCTGCTTTCTGCTGCCTTCCCCAGCTCCATCAGGGTTCACTGGTGCAGCAGCACAACCTGAGCTGCCTCACACGAGTTGCCCTTTGGCTCCCACCGGAGCAACCTGCCAGCCCTAAAATGCGCGAGGCAGGCCGCGCCAGCAGAAGGGGTCACGCAGGTTTGGAAAGTTTTCTTTTAAATAACAAAAGCAAAAAAACTTGAGTTGATTCTCTTTTGTAACTTGACAGCTAGAAGGGAGGTCATAAAACTGTGCTGGCAGAAGCTCCCTTCTCAGAGGTGGCCTGGCCAAGCTCGCAGGAGTGCTGGTCCCTGCTGAGCCGTGTGCGGGTCCCTGTCCCCAGCATCCGCAAAGAGCAAACAGCATCCCCTGCAAGCTGCACCCCCTGCCCAGAGCCCCCAAACACAGCCCAAAGCCACCCCCAGCCTGCCCTCAGCAGGGTCAGAAAAACCAACAATCAGAGCTTTCTTTTCGGCCACGAAAGCATGAACTCTGCAGTGCCTGACAGCAGCTCGCGCTCCCGGCTGAGCCACCAGCCTTTCCAAGCCTGAGGGAGGGACAGAGATACTTGTGGGATTTTATACATAAAGTCATACGTTTGTGTAAATACTCAGATGATTTCCATACACGCCCACTAGCCACACAATGCAGTAATAAATTATTTCAGTAAATGGCATTACTCTAAGAAAGCAAGAAGGATAAATATAATTGCTCAAGTTTTAAACAGGATGTAAATCAGCGTTAAAATAAAAAAACAAAAAAACCCCCCAAGTTAACATGAAGCTGTTTACTCCTAGAGAATCTCCACTGCTCTAACATTTCAGCAATAGCCTCCAGTCGTGAGCGTGCTGCAGGAAGTAACAGAGAGTGGTTCAGCAGATGAAACAAAGAGGACCTAATTACCATGCGAAGCACAACATCCTTCAGATGTGATGAGAAACGTGACTGCATGAAAAACTGGTCCTGGGGAAATTTCAAAATATGACCACCCAAGCATAAAGAAGAGAGTGGTGAAAACCAGAAAAATTGCAACATGAGGGTATAGTATTTCTATACAAAAAATATTAGTTTAAAAACATTTACATACAGATATTGTGCATATACACACAGCCATATGCACACAGACCAACACGAGGCACTGTATAATTGTGGATGAAAGCTATATGCATATAAAACCTTTCTAACTACATGCTACATATTAATCAAAAAAATCACATAAATTCTTCCTATGTTGATCCATGGAGAATCTTGACAGAAAAGCAAACAAACAGCCAAATACATGAAAAACAACCAAGCAGCCTGACAATCCAGCACTATCCTTCCATTTTCATCATACTTGGTCATTTAATATCCATTTTTTTTCCTACAATTCCGCAGCATGAATGTAAATAATTTATGAATATTGGTCATAAATTATTTTGGGGGGTTATTGTGTATGTGGTTTTGGTTTTGTTTTCTAAAAGAAGAGGAACGTGGAAGATAAGAACTGACATCTTGGCACAAGGTAGAGCCCTGATTCTCAGTTACAGGTAGAGGAGTTGTGCCATTTGCACAGAAGTTCAAGGAGGCATTTAAAGGCACAGCAGAGGAAAGGCTGGCTCGTGCTGGAGCCAGCACAGGGGCCACGCTGTGGGCTCTGCAGGTCACCTCTGCAGGCACACAGAGCTCACAGGGGCTTGGCACCAGCACAGCTGGGCACACCGAGACCCCCAACACCAACGTGAGGCGAGGCTGTGCTGGGGAATGGCCATCCCTCCCTCCAAGTGCAAACACAGGGCACCAGTTCTGATTATGATGGACGAAAGCATGTCCCTTCAGACAGGAAATTGCTAAAAAAATTATCTCCTGAATGCCCTTTTGCTGGAGAGCCAGAGCAAGGCAGACGTTAACCTGCTCATTTAGTGCCCCAGCCCACAGGGTGTGGGGGTGTGTGCACAAAGCTGCTGCTGCACCTTGAAAGGCTGTTCCAAATGTGCAAAAGCTGAGAAACAGAGTTTGCAAATTCCTTGGCACGATCAATACTGCTCTCCAGCTCCAGATCCCCTTTATCGATGACAGACTCTCTTGTTGCAGTGATTAGAGATTCTACATCTTTTAATCACAAAGAACATGACAACTACACCCTATCTATAGCTTTGTGATTTACAGCAATTGATGCACTATCATAATTGCATTAGTGCAGTGATAGCTTTTGGGTGTTACCCAAGCAGCTGAATTTAAATATGGTCGTGTTTGTGACAAGCTGACAAGGAAAATCTGATGTTTGAAGGCAGCACTGATTTTAACCCATTCAGCTTGCCTTGACTCGCGCCACCTGTTAGTGGGATGATTCTTTTCCTGCCTCACTAATTCTTACCATAAAAAGGGAAAGCTGACACGTGGACTAAACAGAGAAGGTTGTCTTGTGTGTGTCTCAACAGATATATAAGTTTCAGGAGCAACATCCCACTCTTCTAATAAAGTATCGACTCCTTTTGCTGTGAGAGAGCAGATTTCAGTTTAGCCGTGTGCAGGCCTTATTTTGCACCTTTTTAGACAATTCCTCAGTTTATACCATGAAGTCATCTGAACACTGATGCCTCTTTTTAATTTCAGGGCATTTGTTTGTTTTATTTTTAGCCTGATTCCTGACAGAAGAGACACCCACGGATTGTAGTCATGGGAGTCTGAAATAATGCATGTGTTTGTGCTCTGATACAAAAAGGGTGTTCAGCTCACCCCTGCTGTCCAGCATCAAGGTCAAAAGATACGGAAACTCTTCGGAGTTTGAAAAGAAGGCAGTGGGGGAGAGGAGAAGGACCCTACTGCTGTCCCATTTCAGGAAAAGCTAATAAAGCTCACCCTTTGTAAGATATCAGAGGATCCACATGAGAGAGAGACATTACAAGCCGGGCTTCATTAGCTCCTCTGCTCACAGAGTGACTTCTTTTTACGAGAGAACAGAAGATTTCAGTCTCCTGAGCTGAAAGAAAGCACAGGCTGGCAGGGAAGAATGAGAGTAGATGAAAAGCAGGTTCTTCTTATCTCTTTCTAAATATTTTCATACAAAGTATTGGCTTGCATCCCCCCCGCAGTGTCCCACCTAACAGCACTCAAAACAATGAATAGTGCCAGAAGCTGGTGCCTGCTACTTGGAGGCAAGAGGAACCAATTCAGGGCAGGCTGCAGCTTTCCCCAGGGACTGCCCAGTGCCTTTGTGGCCGTGCCATGTGCCAGGGGCTTCTCAGGAGATCCCACCTTGCTGCTCCACCAGATGCTTCCATGCAGTCCAGCAGACTGCACTCCCTGTCTGAGCCTCAGCTCTCCCCAAAGGCCAGAACAATGGCACAGGGAACACCACATCACATCTGACAGGGAACTCATTGCAGGATTCCCTACACTGGCACCTTGGTGTTGCCCGTGCAGCCTTTCTGAGAAAAAATGTTTTGTATACATATCAAGATCTTTCCCACACTTTAAGTATCAACAAATGGTTTGTTTTCATATTTTCATGGAGGAGGAGAGAGTTGACTGACCGTTGGCCTGGCCAGTGTGTCAGAGAGGTAGCAACTCCAACCTCCAATCCATAAACCCCTTTAGAATTCTATAAAATGTGAAAGATGTAAATAAAATTCCTCTTTTCCGGCACGACTCAGCGTGTGGGGGCAATCCTTTCCCTTCCACACCTTGGCTGCTGGCACACAGCCAGCCAGGAGGCTTTTCCTTGTGAGAGCTTTGACTTTACAGCAAGAAACCAAAAGCTGTCAGTCTGACATGAGATTGAGGACACTCCTGGTGGCCGAGATGGCTGTGGCAGAAGTGTCCCAGCACAATCCTGCATCACCTCCCGGTGCCTCTGGTTATGCAGTTAAGTGCTGGCAAGCGCAGCCCTGGCACCAGCTCCGCTCAGCCCTTGTCAGAGCAGTGGGCAGGGCTGGCATTGCCTCTCTGCTGACTTTGGGCACAAAGGACAAGGCCCAGAGTGACCAGCCCAGTCACCACACTCACTGCAGGGCAGAGGAGAGACTAATTTCCCTTACATTGACAGACCTAACCCAACAGCGTTTTATTAAACTGTTAATTTAAGTCCTGGTAACGTTTCTGAATATTTTGAATGACTGGGGGTTATCAGGACCTCCAGATTTCAGGCAGGAGTGTATGGAAGCAGAGAGAGCTGGTCTCCCCCTTGCTTGCCAGAGATCCTCAGCCAGGCTGTCCAGACACGATGTTCTCCTCAGCTGCTGCCTTCTAGGAAGGTCTGCTGAGCAAGGTCTGCTGGGATCAGCCTCATGAATCTGGCTGTAAATCTGCTGGAGCTGATCATTTTCTCCTGATGACAGAGCACAGGAATGGGGCTGGACTGTGTGTTTAGTTTGGGAATGTTTAAAGAGCTGGAAGGAGGATGCTCCACCCCAGCGTGCGTAGAGCGTTTATTCTTCTCGATTGACAGCCAATACATAAACACACATCTTTTAAAAAATCCAAAAATCCACTCTTTTTATTCAAACCCTGAAAACACACCCAGGCTATTAAGTCTCATCTCTTGGATAAAATCTGTCTGTCATGGCTGCATGCACGGCAAGGCCGTGGCAATGCTGGAAAAGACCAATTTTTTGTGCAGCTGTACCAGCCTTGTGCCTGCTCTCTCTGCACTGCCTGAGCTCCATCTCGTGCTCCCCAGGTTCCCACTCACAGACACAGGGTTGTAACTGGACCCAGCTGCACTGGTGGACTTGCCCAGCCCAGTGTCTTGAGGCTCTCCTGACAAATATCTACTGAGCCACTAAGCAGAATTTTAAGAAACTTGTTTTAGACAGCTGCAGGATATCCAGTCTGGATATTCTGCTTCTGGATACAGCTCCCTAGAATAAACAACTGTTGTAATCACAGTAAAATAAATACTTTCTTGCAGTTGAATAATGTTGCTTCTAATTACAGTATCATTGATGTATTTTCCTATTAGAGGGAGATTTCCACTTATTCTTTTCTATATTTATTTACCCAAAACATAATACTCAGTATGATGTTTGCAATTGGGCTGCTGCTGCTCTTTTTTTCTGCCAGTTTTACAGCTGGTTGTTGGGCAAAGTTGATCTCACATCCTTCCCAAAATCAAACAGGTAAAAGCTTAGCCCAGACAACAGTCTCAAAAAGGGCTTTTCCTATGCCTTCTGGGGCTTAAAACCCCTACAACTGTTCTAACATCTGAATGGGAGTCTTTTCCAAGGAATTACAAAGCCTTCTGGATCAGGCCTAACAGGCATTTATTTAACTTTGTTCTTAATGCTCAGTTGGCTGTGTTAGGAAACTAAGGCTGATATTTTGGTATAACTGGCTCCTTTTTTGCCGAGAAGATACCCTACGGATTAGCACTTAGTAGGAAGAGAAAATTGCTATGAATATTGCTCCTTCAAGTTGTTTTTCTCATTGGTGCTGCAGGGGAAAACTGCAACCACTTAAATATGGGACAGGCAAGGAGTTGAATGAGCCACAGCTTTACTTCTGAGTGTAGACTGTGGCTTACCTGCAAAATCCCAGTAACGTGTGACTCAGCTGCAATAATATCATATATGCTGGCAGAGGTAAAAAAAACAGCTGATATCCCTGTTGCTCCTTGCTAGTGGTGCTCTGCATCTAAGCCAATCCTACTGACTGCTCCTTCTCATGCAGTTCCCGTGTCTTTGGTGGTCTGGATGCTCTCCAAGGATGTGGGGGCACCCGAGATTGTGACCTGAAACCTTTACAAATGTAGGTTTATAAATGCAAAGGCTCTGTCAGGAGTGAGTTATAGAAGAAAACAGAGCAAGTGTTTCTACTTATTCAGGCAGTCTGTCGTAAAACTAAGCTCAACAAGAACAGGATGATGACAATAAAACTGGAAAGGGCAGTTTAACAACAGAACTCCTTCAGCAATGATGACAACACCAAACCCTAACCTCAGCAAACAACTGCAGAGACAGATCAGGGAACCATTGTGCTACATGGGCCATCCTCGGGCTCAAAACGTGTTTATATAAGACTCAAGGACTCTGGATGAGAAAAAGGAGTTGGAAAGAGAGAATTTATTGATCTCCACAGCTTTGAGAGCACACTCTCTAAATGCTGGACTGACACACATTCATTCAGAGGAAGCCTCAATGTCTTTCTCTCCTGACCCACCTTTTCTTGGAACCATTGCTACCAACAGCACCAAGGTGTGAAGGGGATTCCTGGTGCACTGGAAGTAAAACTCCTCCAAGGACTGTAGAAGTTTGTCTTGGGCTCGGATTTAAATCTTAGCAGATGAGCTGGGCTGGAGGGAGGGAATGGAGGCACAGGAACGCGACAGTCGCTGCTCCACAGAGCAGAGACAGCAACATATCCGGGGACCAGAGAGCAGCCAGAGGTTTCCAGAGGTTGAGCAGGAAACTGGGAACCGAATCCAGGGTCTGAGACCTCCGCTGGCAGAATTGTCAGTGACTTCAAACACCATTGACTCATAACAGCTGCGACAATTTACAGGAGCTGAGGACCTGCCCCCGGGAGCCCTGCCCGTGCCCCCTGCTCTTGCCGCTAGAGATTGATGACTCTTACAGGTCAGATTTTTTGTTTTGTTTTGTCAGGCTTAGATTGCTTCTTTGTACACTGCTGAGATCAAATCAATTACTTTCCACTCCAACCATCTGACCAAAGTAATTCTAATGGAGCAGAAAGCAGAAACTCAGACAAAAGAAGGGACAACATATTTTTCACTGTTACCTTTGTGCTGAGCATGATAAAGAAGGAATGAAGGCTGAAATAAAGATCATTCTTAATAATTCCCCCTCACGTAAGAGTAATGATCGTAATCCCCACCCTTTGTCTTTGTTGTGGAGATTGGGGACATGAGTTTAGATGGAAGATGAACCCTGTAAGTCTTCAAACAAAGAACACTTATAACAGAAATCCTGTTTCCCTGATAATAATATCCAGGAAAACTATTATTTTGGAACATGATTGCATTTTTCAGCTACCTTAATACCATTTTTACTGTTCAGCTGCATGAAAAATTACCTAACCTGTTGGAATGGATTTCTTGACCCACACATAGCTACATTAAAGGGTGTAATTTAATGCAATCTAACTAAATTAGCACCAATTAGACAGGCTAAATTAAAGGGCATGTCACTAATAAATTTTATGCTAAACATATTACTGATAATAAGCTCACTAAAAATTGCATAATGAAATAAAACATTCTTTTTTTAACACTGCTCAGTCTAAATATGAATATATAAAAAGTCATGAAATAATGAAATACAGTATGCTAATTCCCAGTTGCCTTTCAGGATAACATCACAGCAACATTAAAATGCATCAATTACAGCGGTGTTTAAAAACAATAGGTCAAGTCCTAGAGGGAAGCAGAAAGCCAGGCCAAATTCCATGCAATACACAGGATCCAGATCCTGCAAACATTTACATATATATGCCCAGCTCCTTTGAACTCAGCAGGTCTGCTCCTGTACATGAAGTTGCCGGCTTGCTGCTGTGCCTGCTCAGAGAGATGAACTGCAGCAAGGAGCAGGGTGTGATGGAGGGATGCAGAAAGTGCCTGGATTTGCATTTGGATGCTTTTTGTGCGAGATATTTTCCAAGTTCTACTTTCCAAAATAACATGTACCAAAGTTTCACACAGTACACCCTTCCTAAGTCCTGTATGTGTCCCACAGTACAAAAACTAAGATGAAGGAGGTTTGTTGCCCGTGCAGCCTTTCTGAGAAAATTGTTTTCTTTATGTACCAAGACTTTTCCCACACTTTAAGTATCAACAAATGGTTTATTTTCATATTTTCATGGAGGAGGAGAGAGCTGACAGACTGTTGGTCTGACCAGTGTGTTGGAGGGGCGGCAGCTTCACCCTCCAATCCACTGTCACTTTTGGAATTCTATCAAATGTCAAAGATGTAAATAAAGTTCCTTCTTTTCCAGCACGACTCAGCGTGTGGGAGCAATTCTTTCCTGTCTCCTTTCCACAGAGGTTATTGGAAGCTTGCAGCCACCAGTTCTTTGATCAGCGAGAGGAAGGTGGATTTCCCACAGGTCTGAGCGTGCATCTGCCTGTCCCCTCCTCTGTGACTGGGTTCTCTAACAATCATCAGAGCTGGGCTCCTACCATGTCCCATTTCCCCAGCACAGCCTCCCTGGGCTCTCTCCTTCCCAGCTGACCACTGCTCTTCACAAAACTTTCCACTCTGAGAGCGCTGCCACCTATTCCAAGTTTGGTGTAAATTGGTCAAGAGGTGCTGGGAGGCAAAACCACAGAAACACCGTCCCCCTCAAATGCAGAATCCCCATTCCCACCAGCCAGGGGTGGAATTTGGTGACTCAGCCACGAGCAGGGTTTGAGAAGTGTTCAAACCCTGTGTTCAGCAGACCGAACACGCCGGTGCCCACATTTTCAGCCCTGCCCCACTGAGCAGCTGGGAGACGGGTAAATAAACCATTTGTGACCCCATTCACTTCCATCCTCAAAACTCTGGGATGCCCCTCACTTCCAAGGGTTACTAAGGCACCAAATAAAGCCAGACAACCTGGCTGCATCCCCGCTTAATGCACCTGTTCTCTGCTGCGTAGACCCAGGGGTTTATGACCCTTTTGCATCTTCTTTCTGATCAAAAGGCCAGACAAGCTCTGGCACTCTATGTACCATTAATCTGTCAGATATTTCTTAATCAGTAATAAAGTAAATTAGGGATAGTAAAGTGGAAGTGACATCTTTATTAAGACAGACCAACATGTCCTGAATAGTAACGAGAATGGGCTTCTGGAACACATGCTCTGCATTCACACATTCACTAATTAGGGCCCTCAGCATGGACCTTGCTTACAAGTTGTCTTTTCTCAGACTGGCAGCCTAAAGTTAATAGGCCCATTCATGTGATTAACATCTGTAAAAGCATCTTCTAGACTCCTGGTTCCTGTCTTCAGCTCCTCAAAACCCCAAAATATGCAGAAACACAGGTGTCCATTTGGACTTGAATGCAGATTTTAATCAGCTGCTGGACGCATTGTGCACAGGTTATAACCAATGCTTGATGCAAAACTGAGCCTTAAGCCAAAGAGGAAAAGCGGTAATGTACAAATAAAATCATAAAGGGAAGTTTTGCAAGTTAAAAAATTAACATACATGGACATTGCCCACTTTCTGGGGCTGCAGCCTATTCTCAGAAAAAATGAATTTTTCGTATTAGAGCATGCTTCCCTCCCTCCATAAATGTATCCTTCCTCTCTCATAAGAAAACAAATAGGATTTTCTGGATTCTGTTCAGGCCATAGTAAAAAAACCCAAAGAGGTGCAATGATGTTGTGCAGCGTCCATTAAAATCCCGAGAAGTGCTACAGGCACCTGCAAACTTGGCATTTCCTGCTCAAGTTCTTCCACTTTTCAAACAGGTTTTTAAAACAGCTAAGAAACCATGCCAAATGATCGCTGTTAATCAAAGACTCCTTTTAAATTGTATGAAAACAAACCAGCGTCAAAACGGTAAACTGCACACTTTGCTACATGAGGAACTGAAAAATGAATGAACTCACATTGATGCACAATATGAGGAGAAATGTCGGCTTTGGAATAAAAGGCATGTATTTGGGGCTTTTTAGCGGTGCTGTGATTTTATTAAAAAAAATGAATTCCTGCTTTTTAGAGTTTTTTTTTTTTTTTTTTCCCAGCCAGTCTTTAGATCAGGGGCCATGGGGATGGGGACTACCATAATTTTACT
>VYZR01087711.1:21194-43533 GCA_013400675.1 Oxylabes madagascariensis
AACCCGTCACCTCTCATCAGCTTGTGATTTAGTGTAACCTGAACAGGGACAGCCCTGTTATTTTGTATAGGAACCAACATGACATTATCCAGAGCCAGGAGGTCATTGGTTTAAATCTCAGCTAATCTGATGTGTCAGACCAAAGGCTCAGATTAGGCAGTTGGAGAAAATGGAAACATTCCCTGCAATTTAATATCATAATTAACTACGGACAAAGGATGCAACTACTTCAAAAGAAATAAAGCTTTAACAAGAAAAGATAATGGGTCGAATCCACTGTTGGCATAAACTGCCAGAACTATGCTCATCTCACAGATCTCTGTCAACTTTCACTAGTGGCAAATTAGGCTACAATTAATGAATTTCAGTGATCAAACTCCAATTAATTGTTCATTGCTGCAATAATCCAGCTGGAGATGTGTGTGTGTGTGCAAACACTTTACAATATCACTGCAGCAGTACTTCTGTTATCAAACAACAACAGACAGTAAGAGGCACTGCAGCAAGACGAATTTACCTATTAATTTTGGTCCAGTTAGTATTTTAAAAACAGTCAGATACTTATTGCTAACAGAAAATTTTTCGGCATACAGGGGAGAGAGAAAGGATATGGATTGTAAAGTTTTACCTAAAAGTCCAAATACTCCTAATAA
Source organism: Oxylabes madagascariensis (assembly GCA_013400675.1). Classification (NCBI taxonomy): domain Eukaryota; kingdom Metazoa; phylum Chordata; class Aves; order Passeriformes; family Timaliidae; genus Oxylabes; species Oxylabes madagascariensis. The sequence goes on from VYZR01087711.1 coordinate 21,848, forward strand.
ATTTATGACTTTTATTGAAATGGGCTGGACGGCATTCATCTGCAGATGAATATTGGCTGCCTGTGCTTTCCTGGAGAGAATGCAATAAAGTGATTGAAGTGGTGATAAAAAGGAACACATTAGTAAAAATGTCTACCATAACTTTATAATGTACATTTTTATGCTGAAATATCTCTGAAACATTATAAACATCATTAAAAAGTGAGCAGTGGGACCAGCTTCAGGACACTTGCTACCTTCTGCTGCAGACCTGATTAGCTGAGCTCTCTCCTGATCAGAATGGCCATTAGAATTTGTTGGGGCTTATCTGGTAGAAAATACATTATTTAGAAACAAGGTCTTGGTTTAGGAAGGCATTCAAACACAGGCTTAAGTGCTCTTTCCAACAAATATGAATTCTACATGAGGACCTTGATTTAGCAAGTACTTGTAGACGTTTTAACAAAAACATAGTTCACTCGACTTCAATTCAACAGCTTGAATAGTCCGAGGTAAGCTTTTATGACAAATGTTTGATTGGAGAGGGGGCTAACACTCATTTTTTCATCTTGGAAATGTTTGGGCTTTGAGGACATGAGCAGATAAATAATAATTGAAACTTTAGCAAACGCGCTAGTCAATTTGTATGAAAAGATAAAATCTGGTGCTCTGTGGAGCTCCCCGTAACTCAACAGCCACTTCTGTTCAGGGAAGAACCTCTGGACTGATGCAAATGTAATGGGAGGAACACTGGCATGCTGCCCCTACTTCCGAAATATATTTTGAGAGGAAAGAAAAACACACAACAAAAGTATCTGGGATTGACGAAGGTTGATTGCTTCTGAATGACCTTAAATGCCTCTTCCTAATGCTACAGCCTTGCCCCCTGCTCTGAACTACTGAGTTACCTCTTAAATTCATTCTTATTATTTGCAGCAGCAGTCTCCTCTGTCAATTTATAACCGCACTTAAAATTTACCCCACAGTGTGTAATTTTCTGTGCAAAAAACATGTACTAAAAAGCAACCACAGAGCTAAAACAACTAGTGAAATAGTTTCTAGTTGTAGTTTCTCCTGGAGAATTTAAAATACTGTCACTCTAAAGCATCTTTTTAAAATAAAACAGAAGTAAACAATATTTTACATAACTTCTGCATTCAAAGAAATATAATTAAAAATGCCCAGTATGAAAACTGTGGAAACAAATTAATCCCATCATACTCCTATTTATTAAATCCTTATTACCCCAGAAGCAAAAAGCTAACTCTCCACCACCTCCTTGATGTCAGCCAAGCAAGATGTGAGAGCTACCCATTCCCTGAACTACCTTTTGTGGATCAATGAAAAAAAGGAGACTGTGCTTCCCAGGTAAATGTGTGACAGGACAATTGTTCTTGAGATGAATGATATTAACTGCAGCACAGGGCAAGGAAGAAAAAGTGGATTTTAATGCTGTTGAAAATTATGGCCTTAAGAAATGTAGTGGATGACTAAAAGTCCTCTATTCAATGAAGAAATCATTGAGAAGTTCTTGGCAGGATGTCAAAAACTGCATTTAAGAGGACAATTAAAACAGTATAATGCAAACGCTATAATTAGAACCATATCTGGTTGAGCAACATACTATTTGTCTTCCAGGCTGTTAGAAGAAAAAATCCCCATGAACTGCTGCCAGTATTTATTGGGGTATTTACCAAATAATACAGATTTGGCCAGAAGATGAATTTTGTTACCATAAAGATTAAGTGAAAAATTGCATCCACGTTTGTACCTTGAAAGATTCTTCTCTGATGCTCATTTACCTCCCACAAGTAATTTGACTCACAAACTCATATGTTTATGTTATTTTACAGGGACAATGACCAAGGCCCCCTTCCAATTATGCAAACTTAGGCCTGGTCCCACTAAGGTGTCAGAGTTCTGTGTCAGAGTTTAAGCCAGCACAGCTTAATTTGCATCAGTTGAGAAACAGCCCGGGATTTAAAGTAGAACATGGGAAACCTGCCAGAAGTGCTACAGGGAGCCCAAATTTCATCTACACACAACAAAATAGGGCATCCCTACCATGCATTATGATGCAGACACCTTGGAAGTAGTAAAATGGTAAGAATTTGCATCAAAAATAAAGTTCGCACTTCCCAGCTGGCGAACACAAACATTAAATGGCATTTCTACAATACTGGAAGACATAGGAGGAGAACATTTAAAACCAAGCTACTCTCATGACAAACCTCCCTCTTTGGGCAGCAGTGAAGCCCAGATTTAGCACAGGAGGAGGAAACCAGGAGGTTCCTGAGGAGGGAACCAGGTGTCTGAGCCAGGAATGAAGTCAGGGACTCCCAAAGGTGAGCAGTGTCCCCGCTCAGGGAGGACCTTTCCACCTGCTCCTCGCGGGCTGGCACGAGAGGGGCTGGTGCTGGCAGGGAGCAGGCAGAGCCTGGTGGAAACGAGCTGGGGTTGTTCTTCTCTCACATCCAGCACTGGCAGGGCCACACGGATCTGCCCAGGGCACCGTGGCTCTCCCATTATTGCCAGGCCAGGCAGGAGATCAGCTCCACGCTGCCATGTGTGAAGTACCTACCACGAGCCACTGAAGCTCCACGTGCTCTGGGGCATGACTAATAAGGGACTTCAAAGCTCTGAAAAAAGCTGATTTTTTTGACGATTATCCGAACCAAATTTCGGAATCTTTTGAAGATGGTTTGTCTCCACTCAGGGGCTCCGTTTTACGAGGCACTGGGAGAAGTTGCAATTGCTTAACCTCATTTTAGCATGCAGCAATTTTACAGTGTGCTTTCCTTTCCTAGTGCTCTTGTTCCAAGCCCAGAGGTTTGGGATCCCAATGTGCTGGGTATCTGACATGGGGGGAACATGAGAAACCACATGGAAACCATAAGGAGAGCCTAGTTTTCCGTGCTGGGTCTGAGAATCCTGTAATTCAGATACACTTGCCTTGTGTTTGATACTGCCTCTTGGTGGAAAAATGCTGTTATACATGGTAAAGTTTAATTCTTCAGAGAAGCTTTGGATCTGGTTTTGCAGGACAGTTTCTCTGAATTTAAAACAAAATCTCATGGAGGATCTCCTAACATGGAGTTTTATTTCCTGTGGGAGCACTTCTGTAGAGGAAGAGGCAGGGGAATACATAAGAACGAGATGTGAATTCCAGTGGTACAAATAATTATAATGTACAGCACAGTGATTATACTGAGCACAATGCCAACTCCAGCAGAGAAAACCCACACATATGCAATTCTCCTACTGAAGAAAAACTAAGTGTAACATTGAGACTTAATCCTTGATGGTTTTCCTCTTTCTCCCACACTATGGACTGCATAAATTCTACAGCATATTCTACTTCTCTTTATGGGTCCTGGTTAGCCTAGGTGAGATAGAGGGATATTTTTTCTAAGCCCAAGAAATCAGAAGTTACTCCCAGCAATAAAACATCACAGAATTAATTGAGAGTCTATTAGGAATACATCCCCATAATAAAGAGTGCTACCCTACCACTCTGCAAAGAAAGCAAGCAACAAATTTCACAGTTACTGTAACCATCAAACTAAATAATAAGTCTATTATCTTCAGCAATGTATTGCCTTATACACATGAAATATAATAGGTATTAGTACAATACTTCTTTTGGTACATGACAGATTACTTCAGATTATTTCGGCATTATTGAGATCCCTGGAACATTGTATCAGTTATAAAAGAAAAAATATAGCCCAAATTTGTAAAGGTCAGCGAGTAATTGTTAACCTTGGAGGGGAAAGAAATCAGTGCTTTTACTGACAGCACTCAGAGGCTCTTGTAAATCATATTCATATTCATACACTTAAGCATTAATTTACATAGTTAATTTCTGACAGGTTGACAACTGCAGTCCTTCTATCCTCTTGGTGTAAAGTAAGAAGTCAATTGTTATTCAGTGTATCAGTTACAGTGGTAGTGCCACTAACTGTATTTTATATAATGTGCTATCTGCAGAAAAGCAGATAAGAATTTGATTTAACATCCAATTAAAAGCCGTCATTGAAAAATTACTTCAAATAAGCCTTTTATTTTCTTTAATCAGTCCTCAATTCAAGCCTTCCTTGGACCTACTGAACCAAGCATCAGGACTCATGAATTTTGATTAAAAAATTTGAGCCCATTTCTAACTTAAGCAGATTTTTTTTGTTGCACTGTTTGATAGAAATTTAATAAATCTATGAATCCTTGCCAGCGTCATTTATCATCTTTTTTTCCGCAAGACTGGCCTATTATGCCTCGGCAGTAAATTATGAGGAAGCCAGCAAACCAAAACTTTTCAGTCCGATACTGAAGAAGAGATATAATCACTTGCATTGAACCATATAATTATAGTAGAATATGAATCTCTGAAACATTAGGTCCTGTTTTGAATATGTAATGCCCATGCTTTGAGAGCCTACAAAGATTTCTAGCTGATCTAATATAGCTCAGTTTAGCATCATATTGAACAATTTGCTGTTAATGAAAATGACAGCAAAAGCCATAAACAACAAGCTGGGAGACTCAGTAAGAAGTGTTAGGGAAATTTTCCTGTCTTTGGAATAACAAACCAGCAAATCGAATAGTCACCTTTTGGGGTCCAAAGTCAACCACCTCTAAATGATCCCAAAGAGCTTAACCTGGGGCCATGTCACCAAGGGTTTGCTGGTTTAGCCACAAAGCTGGGGTGTGGCTGAGCCTCCCCACCTTCCCTAGAGAGCTGCAGGAAGAGAGAGGCCCCTCCAGGGAAGAATTTGGGTAAGGAGTTGAATTAGCTGCTCCAGTTCACCCTGCAGAGATGCCCATCTCTGTCAATACTGATCTTATGGGAGCAAAGGAGACTCCTCCTAATTCAGCCCCTAAATTAGGGGGTAGGGCTCAGCAGAGAAAATGCCTGACCCCCAGCTGCCCCAACTTTGTTTTGGGATCCCTGAATCGACAGTGAAGGACACCTTGCCCAAGGAATACAAGGAATCCATGTATGCACACCTGAACAGAGACACAAGACAGGAAAGAAACTGTGTTTAGGAAGAACATCCAGCCCAGCTTTTCCATTATTTTTGAACCGAGGTCCTTTCTTCATCCAAAATATTTATTTTTTTTTTCCCAACCATGACACGTTGTTCCATAAGCTGTGGAAATGGCTGGGTTTGTGGCCCACAGTCCCTGCAAGCTCATGCTGGGCAGACAGGGCCCATGCAGTACCCCTGGCTAACACCAAACGTGTGCTACCAAAGACATCACACAACTGCTCCAGTCCCTGAGGCTTTCCAGAGGGTCTGATGGCACCTCATCTGTCCCTTAGGAAAATTAACCAAAAAGAACTTTAATTTCTTCAGCCATCAAAAAAAGTTTGGGTTAGGTCCATTTCGGATCTTACCTAAACTGGTTCTTCCACCATCACTTGGAAACAGTATTCTCAGACCATCATAAAACTAACTTTGTAGAATAAAATAATCTCACTCGTCCAGGCTTAAAGGTTTTTTCCTACTATGAAAATAACCTGGGCTCTAGTTTGGCTGATGCAATGAAACTCACTGTGTCAGAAGTGCTGTTCTCTGCTGTAAAGCAACATCAGTTTCTTATTTTACTTTCAAACCGCATTGGAACTTCTGTGTGAGAGGCTGATGATATAAAGTATTCATTCAAAAAAAGAAAAAGTCTCAAAAAGAAAGGTTAGGCTGAGCTGTAAGGAAATTAAGTACCAATGCACAAACAAGGACAGATATTCAAAGAGGGAAAACAGAATTTTAAATGAAAAAGCCTGTCAAGTATTCAAGAATTAATTAAGAATAGATCTAAAGTACATGAATATTCTACTTGAGTGGCTGTAGTATCATCAAACTTTTGCTAATAAAGCAGCCATTTCTTTTGACACTATCTCCTAAAGATTGATATTTCTTACATTATAGCTGCTCTACCACTTGTTAATTGAAGAGATATTTTGTGATCCTGTAGTTAGGGACGTGAAAATATGTGTTATTTCCGTACTGCCCTGTAACATAAAAGACACTGATAAAATTGATGCACTTCATTATAGCCTGGAGATTCTTCAGACTACTGAGTTGCAGGAGAACCAAAGGCCCCCATACAAAGATGGTTTCACAAATTTGTATTATGACTTCTTTGCATTCACATGTGTCAGACTCTTGAACAGAAGACACTAGGTGTGAGCTTGGTTTGTAAATATATTGCTCATTGCAGGCAACCAAGTAAATCTTTGCAAATTCAGCTGGTGTAAGGACACTGAGGGTAACCAGATCCAACCCGTCTTAATGGGACTGCTGACATAAATCACTCCAGCTACCAGGCTATTTATTTTACAGAACATTCTGATCCCTCTCCATCAGATAGAACTAGACACAACCACACAGCCTTGGAGTATGTTTTAGGAAAACAGTCCTGCAGTTCCAGATTTCACAAATACCTGTGCAGGAAAGCATGCAAGTATCTGGCTGGCGGAAAACTGCCAATCAACTCTGCAATTTTAAGTATTTTAAAAGCTTCTTAAAGTAAAAATAATGTGAATTGCCTTTCCTCTGATCCATGGCAGAGAATAAAAACTTTTTTTTTTTAGCTTTTAATAAGCTTGGTAAACGAAGTGTAACCATACCTGCTAAATTACCTAACTGATGATCTCCTGGCACGGAGAAGCATTTCTGTCTAACAAAAACAAAACTGCCCATTGTGGGACATTTTGCATTAGGCTCAGAGGAGCGCAGGGAGTAGAGTTTCCTGCCCTGATTTTGATGCTCTCTACAGGAATTGCCCTCTGGCCCCTTGGCAGGAACTCCATGACCCAGCTGAGCTTTCTACTGAATAGCTCAGCAGGGTGCAGGAGCCAGTTGCATGGCTTCACATGGTGCAGAAACCTGTGGAGATTTTCTCCTGAACAGCACCTCAGCCATTTTGAAACATCTGCAATAGCTACTATTCAGGGGATGGAGGGAGTGGGGAAAAAATTCTCCAGCTGTTATGTCTCTGCTGAATTTTTCTTTATTCCCATCTACTGCCCTCGTGATGATTTTGAAGGACACCAAATGGTTTCCATTATTTAGAATGAAATAACATCTGCTCAACAAATATTGTTACTCCTTGGGAAGCACCTCATTCAAGCAGCAGCTCTCTTTAAAACATTACAACACATTTTGGTTTATATTGTGTTTAGAAGACACAATCTCACAGACACACACCAGAGAAAGGAAGGGGGGGAAACAGAAATAGCTGCAAACAAAAAAAACAAAACTAAGATGGTGTTTGAAGAAAAGATCTTGTTCTGTAATTGAAGGGGGTAGATAGACCATGTCCCCCACTTGTAGGGTAACTCAAGAGGAAAAATGACCTCTCTTCACTGCACCAGCTCATACACAAGGGGGAAAACTGTCACAGGGAGGTGACCATGCTGAGAGAGGGTATGTGAACAGATGGACATGAGGTCAGTAGCATGGAATAAGTCCAAAGAGATCAGTTTTGGGTTTTATTTAGACTTGAACTGAAAGCTAAAGAAGAGAAATGGAAGTTACTGAGCCTCAGTTTCTTTGAGCAGAAAAAGAAATCAGCTCGGAGCACTGAATTGTAAAGATTGGATTCACATTTCTGATAGAAAGGCAGCTACTGAAATCAAAATGTCCTTTTGGGCTGCTATGTCTTTCACAACACTTTTTTTAGAGCAGACTAGCTCAGTAATCCAAAAACTGGGTGGCACTTACCCTAGAACCTTGGGTGCTGACAAACCAGAACCCAGATACTTGCTGGATTTCACCCCAAGACCTGGTCAAACACACAAATCTATTTTAGCAGTTTAATTAAAGTTATAAAAATCATATGAGGATATGCCTGCCTAGCATGTGGACACCTACATCTATTTATTCTAATTTTGCTACTATCAGCATCATTTGGATGAGGAATCGAAGAAAGAAATAAGATTATGTGAAAGAATAATCCAGCATTAAACTGATTTAGAGGCATACTTTNAAAAAGAAATCAGCTCGGAGCACTGAATTGTAAAGATCGGACTTCACATTTCTGATAGAAAGGCAGCTACTGAAATCAAAATGTCCTTTTGGGCTGCTATGTCTTTCACAACACTTTTTTTAGAGCAGACTAGCTCAGTAATCCAAAAACTGGGTGGCACTTACCCTAGAACCTTGGGTGCTGACAAACCAGAACCCAGATACTTGCTGGATTTCACCCCAAGACCTGGTCAAACACACAAATCTATTTTAGCAGTTTAATTAAAGTTATAAAAATCATATGAGGATATGCCTGCCTAGCATGTGGACACCTACATCTATTTATTCTAATTTTGCTACTATCACCATCATTTGGATGAGGAATCGAAGAAAGAAATAAGATTATGTGAAAGAATAATCCAGCATTAAACTGATTTAGAGGCATACTTTTTAGCTTCGCAATTTCTTTTTGTTTAGGGGACAAGTGAATTTAGCAATATCACCAACATTTCAATTTACTGAAGCCCCACTAATCCTGCAGCTCCTCAGCACCTGTCAGAAGGGCACTGAAGACTTCCCAGGACCCGCCTATGGAGATGCAGTCATCAAATTACAAGAAAAAGCACAGACGCCTGCACAGATGACCTCAGAAGAGATCTCTGTAACAGATAAACCCAGGAGTTATTTATTGTACTTCTGGTGAATAACTATTTGACCAGATTTAGGGTAATTTTTGGACTAGAGATAACATCTAGCTAATGCTTACACATATAATTTCTGTGTGATCTCAAGCTGTATCATTTGTACATATTTGTACAGTCATTATAAAGCTCGTGTGTTTAATGTTATCTACACCTCCACGTAATGTGCCAGATGACGTAACCTGCAGTATTTAAAGACATCATGACATTGAAAGGTCTGTTTCCACAGCTATTAAAACTGTTTAGAGGCACATAAAGCAATACAGTCAGATTGTTAAAAAGAAGTCTTTCAAAGTTTATGTTTTTTAAATGTTGATTCTATAACACTGTGCCAGTTCTTATAGATCTGGATTACTGAACAGGGGAACACTTAAGTTTTTTACTTGCTAATTCATAGTGTTTACAGCCTCAGAAGAAAAGAAGAAGACATTCTCAGCTGTTTGTAAACCACAAAATTCCTAACAGACAGTTGAAAAGTCATATCTTTAACAGTCACCTCTAGCTCTTGTTTTATTTGCACATCTAAGTTCTTTTTTGAGGGAGGTAAAAAGCCTCAGATGCTGTATGATTTTTTAAAATAATACCTCAAAAATGTCGATTTCACATTTCTGCTAGCGTTTCATAGTAATATTTTACTTCAGAATACATTAGAGCATACCTGCAGACTACGTTATTTTACCATTACAACTGTTTTTAGAGGAACAGCTCAAAAATAATGCGCTTAAGGACGGCGTACTGCAAAGGAAGAAACTTGGCCCTGTGATCACGTAACAAATTAGGCTGTTGGTGACCTCAAAGCCAACACCTGGCTTTGGCTGCTCATATCAGGAAGGGATGTGCCTCTCTGGGCTCCAGCCCCTCCTCGTGTAACGCATCCAACAGCAGAGGAACCTCATTAACAGCAAAACCTGGGGATGCTGTTGCCAAAGTTCATCCCGTGGCTCCTGCCTGTGCCAGGACACAGCCTTTAAGTTGAGCACTGAAGATTTTTCATGGCCAATGAGTGTTTCAGGAGAAGACAAAACAGAAGCAACAATAACCGAAGCGAGGGCAGGAAACACAAAAGCCCCAGAGAGCAGCAGGAGCAGCAGGCACAGCAGAGGTACCAACAGACTGACGTTCAACTCTCCGAGCCATCCAAATTAATGAGCTCCAGAAATGTGGGGTCCCACTGTATTAATACCCACTCCATAATGTGCTTCCTCCCCCAGTAAATAGAGGACTCGGGATGCCTGGGGTATAGACAGTCTCTTACTGAAGATAATGGGCCCAAACTGATTTTAGACACAGGTCCCGTTCCCCGGAGACAGTTCCTAATGATCTTCAGTGCTACAAAGGCATGACAAAAATATAAAGCAGTCACATTAGCCCAGACAGATCTTTTACAATTACCTTGACTCCTGAAAACAGTCCATCATACCTTACTCACAAAATTTGTATTTTTCTCTGTTTGCACTTACATAGCTTTGGTTCATTGTACTACAAATGGTATATACATTTATTTTTCATGGGCGCACCAAAATGCCTTAGATAAAATAAGCAAAAGTTTCTCAAAGGCTGTTCTTAACTTTACTTTTCTTCCCTAATAGTTATTTGTACTGTGTTTTAGCAAATTTTACTACTGGAAATTGCTAATATTACAAATGCAAATTAAAATGGACGTGGATTTTTTTTGCTAATACAGGTTTCAATCTGATATTTACTCATACTCTAAACTCTGGAAAGGCTTTCTTTCCTCTTTGCAAGTAGGTGAGGGTCTGTCCCAAAACAAATTAGTATTTTGTGGGCCATATTGTCAAATTAAAACATTTCTTTATGCTTGCGAGGCAGAAAGCCACAATTTTCAAACATTAATTACATTCACTGGTGGTAGCGAGTGCACACATACACACTGATACATTAAGAAGCTGTCAGCTTTCCAAAAATGCCTAGCAGCCCAAAAAAAATTAAACATTTGTAACTTATAAAGAATGATTCCGAGTTATAAGAAAATAAGAACTTTTTGCTGAAATGCATTTTTAAAATGCAGCATGAATAAAAAACCCCGATCTTCCTGGCAGTATCTGCAGAGGGAAATGTTTTGAACCACCCAGGAGTAGGCTGGTTTTGATAGCTGCCATGAAACCATGGGTGTCTGAAGAAGGAACCCAAGGAAGACATTGTGTTTTTCTCTAAATGACCTTCCTCACCCCTGTGAAACTCAGCTGGAGCTCTGCCTCCTGCCATGGGGAAGCTGGTGATGCTGCCTGCAGGACATCTGCTGCAGCACTTCATGGACAGGCACCTCCTGAGAAACCTCACCCAAAAACAAGGACACTTCCCCGTGCCACATTACAGAGTAACTCAGCCGTGCCAAATGCAGCCAGGCAAGCAACCACCAGATCCTCCATCCTCACTCCTGGTTCCCTGCTCATGCCTGTCCATTTTCCAACATCCCTCAAATCCAGTTGAAGCACTACAGCCGTGAAAGAAACAGGCAAAGGGGCCTGATGGAGATAGGAACTGCAACAAAATCTGTTAGGGCCCTGCTGTTTAACTAAAAATATCTGGCAATAAAGCATGGAAGGATGGTGAAATAAATGAATAGTCATGGACATGGGGTCTATCTGCACGTTGTGACAGGCCTGGGGTGGGTTTTTTATCTTCTTCTGTTAGAGCCAGGATTAAATGCTTGAGAGATGCAGTTTGTGCTCGGACTCAGATGTTTATTAATTCTTATCTATAGAATTATCTTATCTACAGTCTCACAAGCTGTGAGTTCTAGCTAACAAAGTAGAAAAATGGCTGTGTCTCTATCTCTCTACAAGGTCTTTTAAGCACAAATTGTCCAATTATGAGATGACACCTAAATTATTTTTACTTTTAATGCAATAACCAACCACCCATGGTCCACAATGTGGATTTTGTTACTCAATTACAAAAAATCACCCAAACTCATGAAGGAGAAGGTGAAAAAGAAGGACTTAGCCTACGTCCTAAAACCTCCATCTTGTTTTATATATAGTACTATATACTAAAACCTTAAACTCTAAATTTTCCACCCTGTGATATCACACACTTCTACTCAAACTACACACCCATAATCCCAGTGCCATCACTCAGTTTTGGGAGCCTGTTCCATGGCCTCAGGTCAAATGTAGAGTTTTCTTGAGGGTCAGTGCCTGTCAGCACAGAAAGCCTAAAACTCTCAGCCTCCAGGGTTCCAACAGCCTGGGACATTGGACAAGCAGTAGAATTAAAACTTCCCTGTGGACAAGAGCAGCCAGGGTCAGGGCGTGCGCGAAGTGCCGGCGCTGTGCAGGTGTGGCTGATGGATGCCCCGGGGACACCCAGGGTACCTGCCAGCTTCCCTCGTGCCCACAGGACCCTGGGGCAGGTGAGGCACTCAGGGAACCCACAGTTAGCACCCACCAAGGGTTGCAGCTCCGCTGGATTTGGGTGTTGGTTGCCCATGCTGTGGGCAAAACCCACCACCAGCCAAGCAGTACCCACCACAGCAGCGCTGGTGTCGGCACAGAGTTAATCACTGCAGCAATTAGTCTTGGCCTCTAATGACTATTTGATTGTAGGGCAGATCTGGATTCCCTGCTCAAGCCTGATTGAGTCAAAAGCATTAATATCAACACGAAAAGATTTGGCTGTGTGTTTGTATATTTTGCTCTAATAACGCTCCAGGACAAACTCAGGCGAACGACATCTGCAATATTTACAGTGACAGAGTGCTAGGGTAATGTGCCTCTCTCTGTGCTGAACAATCTGTAAATATCTCACGGAAATGTACTTTTTGTTTCTTCCCCCTTTACCTTAAACTGGTTCATTCTCCTTGGTTTTTTACCACTTCGTGGGAGAAAATGTCAAATTGCACAATATCAAAATAGCCATTCTGGTTTGGGGTTTTTTTTGTTTTTAAGACATCCTTAGGTGCATTATCTGACACATTCTGTGGTCAAAAAAAATGGTTTTGAAATTCACATGTTTAAAAAGATTTGACATTTTCATTTTATTTTGTTTATTCCTAGAACAGGCTACTTATAACAGCTACATTTGTCTCTAACGACACAAACTAGATATAAATTAATATAAGCAAATACTGTACCTACAGTTTGCTATGATAACAAACTCTATTACTGCATGCTTACACTTATAATGTGGGAATATAGTGAAAATACATCTTCAATCTATTTCAAAACAGTGAGAAGAAAAATGATGTCCACTGGAATATAAACAAGCTCAAAGAATAATTTAAAAAGCTATGGAGGAGAAACATACATGTCTGGTATTACATGTCCAGCAAATATCTAGAAATGGCTTTATTACTTGCCATCTGTTCTGCCATTTTCCCTTAGTGTTTATATGCTTTTATAAAAATTCTGCTTATATATGCAACAGATTCGTTTTTACGGGAATGAATCAAATATAATAGCAAAAGGTGCTTTATTTTTATATGAGAGGTATGACCAGAAATACAGTGTAAGAAAGGTAGGGATGTAAGACTGTTCTTGTCCATTCAATAATCCTTTTTTATATGTCAAATAAATTGACCAAGGAAACTGAGCATGCCTCCAGCCAGGCAAAGTTTTATTATTCTCCCATGAAACATCCACCCACTCTGTTCCTGTTACATTTCTTTGCAGCTTCTGATTGCAGGAGAATATAAAAACTGTAACTAGGTAAGACTGAAATGAAGCAGGGATAGAGAAAAGCCATAAAATCGGGATACAAACTTTCCCAAAGTCTGAAGGTGTTTGAACCCAAGATTTTGGCTCAAAACCATCCTTAATTTGAAGCAGCATCTGGCAGGCCAACTGCTCCGCGAACGCTGGCACTATGAAAGATGAAGTTTCATACGACACAGAATGTTGGAAGAAACACTTCCTTCGCGGAGGAAGCCAGGTCACACAGGGAGGGTGAAGGCTGGGATTTGCAGCTGTGGAGGGACACGGCTCCCACCATCCCCGTGGTGCTCACTTCAAAGGAGAACAGACCTCCTGATTTAGGTTCATGCAGTGCTTGCCCTCCCTGCTGATCCTCTTGTTCCTGCCCTGTTCTTTCTGGGATTGACACAGAGTCAGGGCTGCCAAGGAGAGTCTCTGGCACTGAGGTCAGCACTGCTGGCCCGGCTCCTCCCGAGCCAAGGGCTGTGTCCTGAGCCAGCAGAGCCCATTACAGCATCCCAGGGGTCTTTCCACACCTGGTGTTCAAAAGCGTTTCGGTACCTAAGGATGCATAGGGATCAAAGAAATTTCAAACACACCTTGAGCCTGGTGTTCCCAGTGACTTGGAAAGTCCTGAGCGTTTTTGGAAACCTCACTCAGCATTAACCACCCCTTCTATATACACACAAGCTTAGTCTTCTGGCCTTAAACTCACCACCTCCCACCCAAAACAGGTAGATGCTTTATCCTGGTATTTCTGCATTTGGTGTTAAATGATAATTATAGTGGCAAAAGCTATCTGTGTGTTTCAACAGCTTGGATGGGGCTGGAAATAAGTGGCTTATTAGCTGCTGTGAGGAACATTTCACAATAGGATCTGCATTTTTCTAGAACTCTGTAATTAAAGTACGCAGTAACGTGACCACAACGTTTTTAAACAGCTGGCACATGGAGCTGAAAAAATAATTAGTTTTCAATAAAAAAAAAAGTTGCTTTTTATTACCCAGGCAAAGTTCTCCAGTGACTTTTAAGGATCTGCCAAGTGAAATTCAAACATGAAAATAGAGTCTCTATGCTGGCTGTTATCCAAGCTGAATGAAACACGAATACACTGATTTGTGCCAAGTATTAGACATGCTGAACTGAGGCAAAGTGGATAAGTATCTCCCCAGGTTGAATGTTACACAAAACAGTGTATCTGCCCCCCAAAAAATGCTGTACTCTGGGGGGAGGGCACCGCTGTGGCTTTTCACTCGTTATAGCCTTCTTCTCCCAGCAGTCAGGAAATGAAAAAGCAGTCCAGGAAACAACCAAAATATTCTCTACAAGGAGCTGAGGCCCTTGGCAGCAAACCCTATATAGCTGGGCTTAGCTGTTACATAATTTGGGGCAGGGCAGAGCAAACAGGGTGACGAGGGGAGGTTGGCAGCAGCCAGGTGAGCCCTGCCCTGAGCTCACCTGTGCCACACAGCCACTGCCAGGGCCGTGGCACAGCCATGTGCCACATGTGCCAGGGCCGTGGCACAGCTTTGGCACCCAGGGGCTGCAGGAGAGAGCCCCAGGGGCAGCACATCTCTGTGTCACCACCTGCACTTCGCTGATAACAAGGGAATCTGAGAGGCTTTTCATCTCTATAATCCCGACAGCTGTACCTGAGAATGAGTCTGTGGGTATTACCCACTCAGATAATGGGTTTTTAGGTGGTTCTTCCAGCAAACTCCTTTTGCATTCATACTAATGATAATGTCTTGAAATACAGGCAGCCTACACAGAATAGGGCAACCATGAAAAGCTGACTTCACTGCTATGTGCTAAAACAAGAGGTTCTGTAAGAGGGTGAGACCTTTGGCAGAAAAACCTATATATTTGTTTTTAACAGTTAAATAATCACGGGTAGGGGAAAGCAAACCTAGTTACAAATAAAAGATGGCACTCTCAGACAAACAGGCACATGAAAGCTACAGCAATTTATGAACATACTGAAAGTCCTCCCAGACTTGCCAAGTGTTTTCGCCTTCCTCATCGCTTGACAAAATGTAAGAAGACAAAAATTAAGGGAAGTTGTGGTGTCTTCCCATCTCTCATTTTATCACCACTATTCAATTCACAAATACTTAAATAACTGATCACTTGAAAGCTCATAATTTATCATTCACAGCCTTTGGGAACTCACAGGGCCAGTTCTTCCAAGTTATATGGTGGAATTACAACTGGCAATTGAGTGCTTATCCGAGAGCACCAAATACACCCAATTCAAGCCAGGACCTAAAGGTACTTTGGCCCACTCCATCCCACAGCTGCTGTAAGAGTTATTTTCATAGTGCAGTTTGTCTGCTGATTTACTACTACTGTTAAATGAATTCTAAAATTTGCTTAAACATTTGCGTTTGAAGTTGAGGGAAAAATAGCTTCGTTAGCAAAGGTTGAGTCTAATAAAATGGAAATAGGCCGTCTGCTCCCCAACACCCCCACCTACCAGCTCTCAACAATTAGGCAAACTGTGGTAGATGAGTTCCAAGGACAGGGGAAAGAGAGGCAGATTTGTATTTCATGCTCCAATAAGGATAATTACCATGCAATTGTTAATTTAATATATAAATAAAAGCAGAATGGAAATATATTTCAGAGTTGGAGTATTCTATAGGGTCCCCTTTCGTAGCGCAATGCTAAAGAAAGCCAAGCCTGGAACCAGTTATTTCAATATATATTTTAATTAAAACACATGGGCTATTTTCAGGTGGATAAAATCACAGTGGATTCAATGGCAAAGGACGGACTGAAGCTGCATTTGCACACTGAGCAAAGCTGGTGTTAAATCATTGCAGCAAAGGTGCTCTGTCCAGAAGGCTTTCAAGTATCACAAGTAAAATAAGTCTGGGTTGCTTAAGTTCTTACAGCTGATCCCCTTTCATGGAAAAAGCCAATTACAGATCACAGATGTCTCGACTAATCCTTTTAAATATCACAGAGGCAGGAAATAATGTGAAAGTGCAATAAATGACAATTTGTATAGTTTGAGTAGGGCTGGAATAAGACAGCAGATGAAAAACAAACACAAAAAGGCTCAAACCTACAAAGGAAAAATAAAGGCTTATATTAACATTCAAGCTCAGTATGGCAAAACTGGAGACCATGGGCTAGATCCTGTTCTGATTTACAGCCTGTAAATCCCTTTCAACTGCATGAAGAAAAATTAAGCACAGAATGTCTGCCTGCTCTATTGAATTGCTTATTCCTCCCCCTTTCACCTCCCTCCCCTTTATTTCGACACTGCATTTTATTCTAACTTTTCTATAATTCCTGAAATTTATTTTAAACCAGAGAAAGGAAAATTCTGCTTTCTGATAGTGCCTGCATCTTTCCAAGGCATATGTCTGGTAATTAGCATGGTGGGATCATTAGCATAAATATACAAAGAAATTTGATTTTAGAACACAAATACCGTTTTTGCCACGGAGCAATATAGGACAGGTGACAGGCCCAGCTGGGAAACCTCTTTTTCATTTTTCTGTGACCACAAATCAGACATCTTGGGCTCACAGCAGGACAGGCTCTACTGGCAGTAATTGGCACCATCTGTAGCTGTCAGAGCAGTGCCTGGCATTCCAGCATTTCATCTTTCCAGTCAAGGCATTCATCACTAGTCCAAAACTCAGCCAGCTGACACTGAAAGATTAACTTGCATTGATTTGCTTGGATAAGCTCGCCTGTGCCTCAGTTGGTACTGAGCGTTCCTGTTAAATAGCCATCACCATCACAAGACGTTTACAAGGTGATTGTCTACTCAGCTTTTTCCCCATCCCCTTACTCGGTCCTAATGGGTTTTCAATTATTATAAGTTAAGAGATAGTGAATTAAAAGAAAGGAAAGTGAACGTAGCCAGCAATCAGGGAGCGCGATTTAATGAAAGGATTAGAAATTCACAGCAGTGGCTGTTTACTGGTCTTAAATGAGCAGTTTCTCCCACCCCTGTGTGTGTCATGAGAAAAAACTTGTTGATTTGGGGGCTCAGCAGCAGACCGAGTCTCCTCCAGCTGTCAGTCTTGATGATAAAACTAAATGAAACCGTTATTATTTTCAAATGCAATTTTCCAGTACTTGGGTAATTTAACTTGCATTTTCCAGGAAAGCTTTACAGCAGCTACACCAGATGCAAAGTTCAACCTCTCCCTCTTAATCACCTAACACCATAGCTACTTACCAATGTTTTTAAGCCTCTGATGTGTTCAAAGCCCAGAGCTTAATCTTTCACAGTCATACAAGGGTCATTACTATTTCAATTTAGAAACCTAACATATTCTGTAGGATGTTTTTGGGTGAACAAATTGCAATTTGAGAGTTGAAAATTCATGTCTATTTTAGCAAATGACCGAAAAAGATAACGACCTCCCAGGCAAACCTAAGACAGTGAAATTTGTGAGTTTCACATAAATGACAATCCTCATGCTTAAAAATGAAAGCAATGATGTTTTTGTGAGTAAATAAAGGGGATTATTGGAGGCTTTTAGATCTCCTATTATGGCTTTACCAAAATCCTGCTCAGAAATCCTTATTATTGCTCTCTCCTCGGCATTTCCTCAGTAATGACTTATTTCCCACAGCACAGGTGATATGTCACAGCCCACACATGTCCATGTAGGGTTCGTTGGTAGTTTTAGTGTTTTGGACCCTTCTCTGTGCATCTACTTCAGACCAAAAGCTCCATCATCTCATGTTTCATTTTACACCCATTATGGGATGAAACTGTAAGGGGTGACAAGTCAGAATTAACGCTGAGAAGCACCTGAGCTGTTGATGTAGTGCACCTATAGAGCACAATAAGAGAGGATGGAGAGATACCTGCCAATGCCACCTGTCTGAAGAAAGAAAAGTTAAAAAGCAGAGTGTTCACAGACAGAAATGGATATCAAGCTGTTAGAGAGTGTCCAGGAGGACACAAGGATGGTGCAGGGTCTGGAGAAGAAGCTGTGTGAGGAGCAGCTGAGGGTCTGCTCAGCCTGGAGAGGAGGAGACTGAGGGGAGACCCCACTGAGGTTTGCAGCATCCTCATGAGAGGGCAGGCACAGATCACTCTCAGGACCAGTGACAGGACTCAAGGGAATGGCATGAAGATGAGTCAGGAAAGGTTCAGGTTGGATACTGGGAAATTTTCTTCACCCAGAGGGTGGCTGGGCAGTGGAACAGGCTCCCCAGGAGAGTGGTCACAGCACCGAGCCTGACAGAGCTCAACAAGTGTTTGGAAAACACTTCCAGGCACATGGTGGCATTGTTGGGGTGTAGGGCCAGGAGTTGGGCTCTGATGACCCTGATGGGTCCCTTCCAACTCAGCCTATTCTGTGATTCTATGACGAAAGAAAGCAGGTCAGAGTCCAGCTGCAAGATCCTGCAGGGTGGATGGAACAGCAGAGCCATCTAGCAAAGCCCAAGGTTTGGCTTTAGGGATGGCAATCCCATCTGGGCACAGGAGCTCTGCAGGGCCAAGAACAACCAAGAGCAATTTCAGCTTTGCACGAGGTACAAAACACACAGGAGAAGGCAGTGCTGTGTCAGGGAACATGAAAGCAGAGCAAAAGAGAGGCTCAGCCAGGGGCCTACGGCTCCCACAGAGCTGAACTCGCGCTCCTGAGCGTGATTCATTTTGCCCTGAAAACAGGGTATTTTAGATAAAAGGGAATATTGTGGCTATGATTAGTGGTGCCTGTCCCAGCTATGCCACGGACTGCCCTGAGAACATCTCCTAACCTTAGAGACTACGTCTAAACTAGGCTCATAACTTAGTGGGGTTTGTCCTTTTCTGCACACAAAAATAGCAATTTTCTCTCTTTTTCCAGTGGAGACAAGATGTACAATATTTCATGAAACAGAAATGAACTTAAATAGCTTATATAAATTACATCTATTTTCAACTATCTTTGCTAAAAACATTTCATCTACTACAGAACACTCATGAGTGTTTGCAACACATCTGTGGAATAAAAAAGAGTTAAGCATAAAAGAGTATTAAGTCATCTGGTTTGGAGGGATTTTTGTATTAGATCTCGTTCATTTATTAAGTGTAATGTGATAGTGGCCAGATGATTAATACAGTGTGGCGGGAGTGATGTAACAGGAAAGATAAAAATGGATATCATGAGCAGAGAAGAGGATGGGGATGTGGAGGGGGTACACAGAGAGGGCTGGGATAAGGAGGTTAGTGTTTACAGTGTCTGAGTGTGACTGACTTCCTTTGGAATGGGCTTTAGGGAGGATTTACTCTTTTGGATGGTGATTATATTCCACAGGATTTCCCAAGTGAGGGAGGAGTACAGCATTACTTTGCTTTGAGAGAGTTACTGCCCCTAGCCCCAGCATGTTCAAACCATTTTTCTGCATCTGTGAGGAGGGAGATTTTGGTTGCCTCCACCCATTTTGATCAGTTCCCACCAGGTCACCCCACTGCAAGCCTGGCAGGGACTCAGGGCAGAAAATACAGAAGTGATGCTCTGTGGACAAGAGAACTGCTGAGAAAACAGTGACTGAAGGATTTGCAAATCCCTGCTATTAATTAATGGGTCCAACTGCCTTTGGCAAGAAATACCTGGAGAGCAACCTTAGATATCAACAGTGTTGACTGACAAAAGCTCTAAAATGGTGACATTTATGCAGAAAGTCTCATTGCTTTCAGGTATATATTCTACCACAGCTGTTGAGATCTCTTACATCTAACTGTATTTGGGATGGATCCTTTAATTAGCTTGAACCAGAAAGTATAAAACTCAGTGTTTAACCAGGTGCTCTGTAGGACAATTCAGTTACAGAACTCAGTTAAAGCTGTGCCCACTGTGGGACCTGAGTCTGGATGTCACTGCCTCAACGCCCTATCACAGAATCCTTCTATTGCAGGGCCTTCTCATCAGGGTCAGAGTTTCAAACACATCCAGCATCAGCACATTTCACTGGTGATGTCTGGGCAGATTTTCAAAGAAGGCTTGATCACCCAAAAACAGCTACAGAGTACCTAAACATGAGGGAAACACAAAGGATTTTATACGCTGCCCAGATTGTTCACTTGCATTTTTACAGTATGAACGTGCCAATTCAGGTTGTGCGAGGTGATGTCAACGCACAGGAGAAGCAAAGAAGAAAGGAAAGTGCTCAAGGTCAGCCACACAGCACTGATGTGCTGAGATCCCACAGTTCTATCTCTAGCAAGCACACTTGACAGGTTTCTCCAGACCAGGCAGGAACACAAAACCAACGCTGATTAGAAGGAGGATTTCCCTTCAGAGTGGTAACTGCTCAGGGGAATCAGATTTCTGCATTGACTTTTACATGTACAGAAGGTGACTAAAGGAATTAGGCCAGCCTGGATTGCTGCACGGGGATAATAAGCCCCATGGCTAGATGGAAATGCATGTGGATTGTTCTACACCCTTCTCTAAGCACTTTCACATACCATTAAAACAAATTGTAATTTCATTTTCAAATAATCGCTGTCTCGTTGCTACAATTGCAGCTGGGCACGGACTCCAGGAGAAGACCCAGTGCCCTGAGTCCCCCCTGATGACAATTCCATGCAGAATTCATTGCCTGAGCCAGAGCAGGGCAGGGTGTCACCTAAGGAGAGCCACCAGCTGAAGGACAGCCGTGGTCCTGCCCACTTTCTAAAAAAATTAGAGAGTAAAATACGGCAAAATTTATTTCCATANAAATAAAATTTGCCAAATTGCGCCTATATCTTAGCTAATAACCATGACTTAAAAAAAATAGACACCATGTCATCCTGCAAGTTCTACAACAGGTTCATAAGATGATGATGGGGAAAAATATGCTTAAGGACATTAGGAACTTTTTACACTGCTACAGGATGGAACAGTTGGTGGCTGGTCACACGTGGTGTTCCCCAGGGCTCAGTACTGGGACCAGTTCTGCTTTACGTATTTATCCATGATCTGGATGAGGGGATAAAGTGCACCCTCAGTCACCTGCAGATGACACCCAGGACAACCACACTGACCTGTGCTCTCTCTGATGTGGCTGGCACACTACTGGTAGTTCAAGATTTTTACCAATTCAACTAGCAGTAGTGAAGGTGGCAGGACAATAAAGGCCACACAGAGAAATTCCAGACAGCATGGAGTGGTGGGAGCTGCCAGCCTGTGTTACAGTCCTCACAAGGTCAGGAGGTATCTGTGGTGTGCCTCCTCTTGCACTGCATCACCGAGGGCTCTGCCACTTCTGCTCCCCTCTCCTGACCTTTCCAGATGCAATGGGGCAAAGCCAGGGCCACGTCTTTACAGTGCACGAGCAGAGCTCGAGAGCAAAACTGCTGCTGACAAGAGATCAGGGTAATGGGGAGTACTGGCATAATGGTTCTAAAAGACAGCTCAGTGAGACACTGAGCA
>VYZR01087711.1:48422-62211 GCA_013400675.1 Oxylabes madagascariensis
GAGAATAAGTGCCCCTGTGACATAATTTTATTATTCAAGGAGCAGGTTAACCCACAACTTTTTTCACCTATCCAGCACAACATGGTTACAGCTGCCTTTTTAGTAACACCTGAGAAGCTCAATATCTCAGGTAGGGGATTTTGTCTGGTGCCAACAGATGAGGCACTTGAGAAACATCTGTTGCTTACTTCTCCGCTGCAAATGTGAAGTTTTTAGATTGCTGGAAACACTGGGTTTACCTGGTCTACACAGCAAGAGACAGTTTTTCATAGTGACTCAGGGAAAAACCTAAGGTCACTACACTTTATTTGTGGTTACGTCCTTAAGATCTGTCCTTTGCTGCTCTGTACCTGTTACTCCACAGAGGTGCCATTTTTAGCATTAAAAAACGCAGGACATCAGCAAAAGACTGTAAAATCAGTCTCTACAGAGCTCTTCCCTG
Source organism: Oxylabes madagascariensis (assembly GCA_013400675.1). Lineage (NCBI taxonomy): Eukaryota > Metazoa > Chordata > Aves > Passeriformes > Timaliidae > Oxylabes > Oxylabes madagascariensis. The sequence goes on from VYZR01087711.1 coordinate 48,865, forward strand.
CCTCCTCTTTAAACACTCAGCATATCTCCAACAGAGGGCCTTACTCCAGCAACACTAACATGAGCTTTCAAGACCTCTTGCTCCCTACCTGTGAGTGCCAAGATGTGTAACAGGAACAAAGACAATTCAGAATAAACACTAAAAATATGGTTAAGCCTCACGATCAAGACAAACATCAGGCTTAAAAGTATTCTGTTAGTGCAAAGGACTGCACATATAAACCAGCTCAAAATCTAACTTGCACATTACATGGCAGTAGCATTTTTACAATCAAGCTTCTAAGAGTTCAACAAAACCTTAATAAAAGACAAAACTAGGGCAGAAAAGATGAATTAAGGGTAGAAAGCTACAGGATTTGCCCTCCAAACTTTCCAATGGGGGAAATCCATCTCTTTTAGCATACATGTGTGCAGTTTTACAGTGGTCCTGCTTCTGCATGAATTTCAGAATACATTTACTAGAAAATTCATTACATGAAACATTTATCCCATGAATAAATTAGAGACTCTGAATTACAGTGCAATAAAACTTTTGCTGCTAGAAAGATTTTTATGGGTGAAATAATGTGAAAATTAGTAACATTAAATATGATTCTTCTTAACCCAGAATAGTCACCACACAATTATTTTGACATGTTCTGGCATACATCATCATAGATCTAGTCAAATAGTGTTATAGAACAGATTTGGAACCCTTTCATAAACCATCAAGGAGCACACAGAAACGGGCAATGGAGAAGCAAGTTTTCAATCCTGAACTGCTGAAGAGAGCAATTTTTTCCAATACACTCCAGATAAGCGGGACGACGTTTTTTCAAAAGGGTTTTGCTCAGTCCTTGAGTGGATGAGCAAACAGTTTCACTTTTGTATCTGTTGTGTGTGTGTGTGTGTGATGCTTCAGGATGGGGGAAATGCACTGAGAGCAAGCCTCCCATGGCATTAAATGGGAAGTCTGCTGTGCTGAGGCATAGGCTCACTTCTCTAATAAAAAATTCTAAATTTAATACATATACAGAGCTGCTCTGTGCCATTAGGTCAAGCACTGATAAACCCACTAACAAAGTGTCAGTGCTTAGCTTTTTGGGGGGCCAGATCCCACCAACCTTCTTCATGCAGAACAGGTATCTGCCTTGATGAAAGATGCTGCTACTTCCTATGAATAAACTCATCTGAAACTTTAAACCTTTACTGGAAGGTACAGTACCAGGTCAGTGTACACTGAAATGTAGTCTAAACCTACACTGACAATGCAGGTGAGATCTTTCACCTGCACTTCTCACTCTAAGACAACCTAACCCTGGACAAAATGCTCAATATTTTAAGTGACTAAAAATCTCCTGGTATGAAGGATATTGACAGAACTTAAATCTAACTTTAGAAAGCAGAATTTCCTTATCCTACACTGTCCAAAAGTTGATGGAATTGCCACGTGTCACAGAGCTGCTATACTGCGCCCAGTTGCTTCCAAACACTTGTGCCAGGCTTGCAAGAGAGGTGTCCCTGCTTCAGAATGCTTGTTTGAGAAAGAAAATAGATTTTTTTGCTTTATTGTGGAAGGTATTTAAGGGCAAGAGAGATGGAATCCATGTATTTTCTTTGGGCATTGCCCTGTTCACACATTTTTTTTGCCTAGTTAGGTGGACCTTGGGGTTTGGCAGACCAACAGCAGACTTCGTTTATTGCCTTTTCTGAAAAACAGACATTTGTGTGGAGCCTTTCTGGAGGTGCCCCTTTCCAGACTCAAATGATTAAGTAGATGTTTATGAGTATTAAAGAATGTCTCTTTCTTAGGAGAGAAAAACCACTGATGCAACAGAAAGTGCGAGGCTGCCGAGCACTCTGCACACCAGCCACTCCAACCCAAGAGTGCACGAGCATGGCTGTATTCAAAGGAGGTAAATCAGACACCCTTGAATGCTTTATCTCCCTCTCTCTCTGTTTGGTTTCCCACAGCATAACTTTACACATTACCTCATGACATCTTTATAGTGGTGGAGAAAATGATTAGACTCCAGTCCTTGAAAAATCGCAAACACGGACTCATTTGTAGCATTTGGCTGCTCTAATTAGCACATCACTGAGGGGTAATGAATAGAAGTCTGTGAAGAAACTTAAAAATTAGTACCACTAGCAATGTTAGAGTAAAAATCAGAACTGTGAGTAACAGTACTCAGAGGATTTGGGTAATTACTGGATACTCCCAATATAAGGTCTGTCACTTGATCCTAAGGGACTCTAAGGCTTCAACAAGCCCCAGAGGCCCAATATTCTACCCCAATAAATGAGGCTCACAAAGTTCACTCAGAGTTAAAGACAGCATCACGAGTCTATTGTTCTTTTTTTGCTTTTTTTTAAAGGTGGTTCTAAAACAGCATGGAATTAGCCATGCTTTTTTTGTACGTCAATCACTGGACTCCTCCATCTGTAACGAGATGTTATAGCTTCCATGTGTGGGAAAGCTTGGAAATTACATCACTCCAATAACCAAATGCGCGAGGCCACATGGGTTCCTAAAGCCCGACAAACAGCTGCAGCATTTGTGCTAAGGTTCTTTAAACATTTCAGTGGTCTCCAAGCAATTGAAAGGTGGGGAGGGAAATATTCCTCCTCAGGGGATGGTGAAAGACCTTGAGTATGTAAAGAAAGGACAGTGCCTTCACCTGCTCCCACCTGAGCACTCAGGCCACCCATTCCAGCAGCCCGTGAGCAATGGCACAGAGGGGCAAACATGCTGCAAAGCTGCTCCCCCCTCCCAAAAAAGAATGACCACGGGCCAGGGTCCACCAGCCCACACCAGGGAGTCTGGGGCAGCCTCCAGGAAAGACCAAGCTGGCTCTGCCCAGCTCTGGGAAGTGGTGCCAGCCTGGCACTTCAGAGAACCCTCCCTCAGCTGAGCAAGGGATTCCTCCTCCCCTGTGGTGGGAAGCTTTCAATTCTGATCCATTCTCAACCTGAGGTAAAGGGGCTACAGCCTGTGTTTTATAACATATATTTTAAAAAAGCCCTGTAGGATCAACAACTTTTATTGCAACTTTCAGCTGCTCCGTGCTCTTGTAAAGCCAGATTAAGCTGGGGTCTAAATGTCACGACCCTTTCCTCTCCCTCCTCTCCACCTTCCATCATCTTTTTGTTTGCTTCTAAGTGATTTCACTTGAGATGAAATTAAAAAAAAAATTAAAAAAATAAAAGACAGAAGGAAAGAAAGAAAAAGAAACAAGAACCAAATTCTGTATATAAACAAAGGCAGCTTTCAGGCTTGCTTTTCATCCTGAACCGAACGGGCAAAGAGCGTCCGTGCATTTGCAAGCTTTTCCAAGTGAGCCTAGAGGGGCCTGTTTACCAGAGATCAAATCTCTGGCAAACAGCTCATTGCAGCTCTTCAAACAAGCTGAAATTATGACCTTATGTTATTGTTTCTCAAAAACCCAAACCTTTGATGTAAACTAATGTTGACCTTTCCAGCATAAATTTGACATGAAGCCACTTTTGTTTCAAACGCCCTATGAAAATTCAGCTACGGTCTTATTGGATAAAGCCTTTTTGTGAGATAATAAATAATAGATAATAAAAAACTGGAGCCAATTTACTCATTGAAGTATTTTCTTTTCCTGACTGACTATCACAGTGGAACTTTTCTACCTTGGCTTGTGTTGGGCTGTCTCACACCACACTGTGAGCCCATCCAACCTAAATTCTAGTGAAGTCAAAGAAAAACCTCTCAAGAATTTCAGGTCCTCAGGCTCTGAGTGAAACCTAGATTAAACTAAATTAAACTTCATAACTCCCACGGATCTCTGTGGAGACATTCCTACCACTCACTTTAGCATTAGGTGGGTGTCCCAGGTGAGCTGGTGTCTCCAGAAATGACCTCACTACAATTTGGGCAGAAAGGCTCCTAATTCAACCTCAGCAAGTGCTGACTCCTGTCAGCTACAGAAAGCATGGAGAGTTCCCAATATAAGCACCTCTGAGCTACTGAACTGGTGACTCTGTTCACTCTTGTTCCACCATGCCCAATCCTGGTGGTCTGCACATCTTCCCACTCTACCAGGAGTCACTCATGGCTGATGTGTGTAGGAATCTGCACAACCTCTTCCAACTACATATTTTATTCTCCATGACTAATCTCTGTCCCTTATTGTTTTGCCTATTAACTTTTAAAGTAGTAAAAGGGAATCAACAGACAAAAAGGAAGATAATTCCGTTAATTTTTCAAAGTGCTGCTATTAATATTTAGTGGTCTCCTCACCAGCTTAGCAGTTTTAAAACCCAGAAATTTAGTTGGAGAATCCAGATAAAAAATGAGCAACCTTTATGTGGAGTCCATTAACTAATCCTAAATTAAAGTGGCATTGAAATGGAACTAGAGGGATGTGCATGAAAAAGAACACGTGACGAGCACATGGATACCACATGAGCCCATTATGATAAGTATTCTTCCAGTAAGAGCAAATGAATTCTTTCTGACCACACACTTAAAATGAAGCCAAACTTGTTGGGTTTTTTAATAAATGTCAAATTATCATTTAACTGTTAAACTAAGCTTATCTTTTCCCTGGGCCAAAAGACTGGCAAGACAGTGCTTCAGAGCAAAANGTACAACCACTACATATCAAATAGTAAGAACCTTGCTTTCTTCTTTTGCACTCCAAATTGGGGATTCAACCCTTAGCCAAGCCTGTTACAGTAAATCTACTTTGCTGTGTGACACTCTTGAATTGTCTGAACTCTGCAGAGAGTTTTGTGCTGCTTCCCTCCATACCTGAGTAAATACAAGCTGCAAAACAAAGGTAATGAACTCAAGCATTTCAGGTAAGCTCCGCTGACAGCATCTCATTGCCTAACCTAATAACTACTTTCAGAGATCACCTGAAATAACTTTCTCTTAATATTAGAAACATTAAGCCTTGTGTCTACAGTCTAATTGGGCGCCAGACTAAGAGGCCATGCATTTTTTTGAGATATGAGAACCATGCAAATAAAACACACACTTGTGAATTTTGCTTGCTAATCCTAAAGCAAGTTCCATGCAAATCACAGAAACCGTAATGACAAATTTAATGGGTTGGTCATGGCAAAAATAGCAGATTTCACAGCATGACACTGATTAAAAGACAGACAGGAAAATCACAAATAAAGACATTTAAGCTGCCAAGAAACTGATGTTTTTAAGTACTGAATTATTTCTTTATTAATACAGTCATCCTGGATGGATATTCTCCAAAGCAGCAAAACTATCACTAAACAAATCTGTAACACAAAAATACTCCCAGTTTAAGGAACTGTTCAGTCTTCCTAATTCTTAGTCTAGATACTGCTGAATAATGAAGTGGACAAGAACCCAGGATGACACATTGAACTTCACAGAAATGTTATTTTCTGAGAGCACAGGCTTCCCTGAGCTGGCTGCTCGAGTCTTTATGCCAACATCATAAAGGGTGCATTACACCTCTCTGCACCAGGAGAAACCCCAAGGGAAGTCAGGTGTCAGACCCTAAGTATCAGAGAAGGTCCCAGCTCTCCCTTATGGACTCAGGCTTCATGTTTATTTTTAGAAGCATTGACTCATCAGTCACTGCACTGATGCCCATGTCCAACTGGTTGTCCCAATTCAAAGCCAAGACAGCTTTGGTGCTCAGGTCAGTGCAAAACCCCTCTGTTTTGGTGTGAGAATGGTGTTTTCATCTAACCTCAAAGCTGACCCCAGTGACAAAAAGTTGAAGCTCAAGTCTCTGTTACAGTCCAGAGACTCTGGTGGGAAGCCAGACTTTGCACAAAGCCAGGTGGTGGTCTCCTGCCCCATCCTGCTCCTTCTGCAGGATCCTTCTGCTCCCCATCCCAACTCTTCCTGTTGTTCTCCACACTCTGCAAAAGAAGCTGCAAAGGGAAATGACGATTCTGGAGAAAAATAACCCAAACTGCTTATTAGGTCATCATCCTGTGCTCTGTGACTTGGTTAGGAACTAGAATTTGCACTCAATGGAAAACCTTCCTTTCCAAAAAAAAACCCACAAAAAAACCCAAAAAAAATCCACCAAAAGAAAAAAGGGCATCTCTGAGGTGTCCTCATGTCCTCCCTTCTCAGGAATGTGGCACGATGCTCTCACTTGAGGAATGTGAGTGCAGCATCTTTTGTAGAGAGAAATAACCATGAGGCTCTTGCCCAGAAAAGTACAACACACAGTATGCTGGCTACTAGTTTTTTGTACAAGTTCTTTTTAATAAATAGTGGCAAAAGCCAAAGAAAACTTTATAAACATGAATGGCTCTAGCACTTCCTGATGAAACGTAGACAATCCCTCATGCAGAAAAAAAAAAATTACCCCATCACTCATTTCTCAGAGGGAGGCAGCAATTTCACGGGGTAGTAGCCACACAAGGGACAAAAACTAAGATCTTCTTCGTTATTATCCACCTCCTAGTTCTGCTCATCTGTATCTGATCAGACAGCAAAAATGTTCAAATTTATTTAGAACTTTAAACCCCTGTTGAGGTTCAAGACTCTAAGCCAAAAGGCTGGACCAAGAGTGGAAAACTACACCTGAGATGGTTTACGGTCAGGAGTGGGAAAAAAGCATACGCTCCTGGGGCTGAGTTTTCTCTAGCTTTTTACACAAGAACAAGGATTAATTACTATCTATTTCAAGTCATTATTTCATCTGTCAGTCTCATGCTCTGACTTTTCCTACAACGGACATTGGCCTCTACCAAAAATCACTTCCAAATACCAGCAGCAGACAATATGGCGTGATGGACACTTTTAAAACCCACTGCACCCCTACATTTTTCTTGATTGCCCAACGCATTGGTAGTCATTACTGCAGCAACTTATTTCAAGCCAAGAGATATAAATGTCTGTCTGTGCTGACTGGCAGGGTGCTGTAAAACAACGCTGCCAGCCAATCAAACACGCACTCTCTCTTCCTCCTTGGGGTGACAGTGTGTATTTTCAGTGCTATGGCTGGGACTGATTGCCATCAATCAAGACTTGGATTCCCAGTCCATCTCCACTGCGCACACATGCTGAGTGAAAGGCCAATCTAACTCAGCATCCTTTGGTAAACTCCTGAAACTTTATTAGATTAACCTTTTAGACGAAATAATAATCAGCTCATCAATGCAGGAAAAGAGCTCGAAAGTCTAAATGCTTCCAAAATTGGATCTTCTCTGCTTTTAAAGGTAAGCAGATGGAAAACATTTGATTCTTATTTATTACCAGTTAAATTTATGTTCCTTATTTCACCATAAACTACAAGAATTCACAAAAGTGTATCTTATTTCACTGATCTTTAATAACCTGAAAACCGGTAACAGAAACCTATAATGAAGCACCCCATATACTGTAAATTAAAAATAAATAAGAGACCTCAAAGAGGTTTTCTTCAAAAGCTGCTTCAGTTTAGTGTTTCATTTTATATATACACTAAGAGAGAGACATCTGTAAACATTTCTAAAGTATAATGCAAAGGAACTAGCTGTGCTATTATCTATTCTAAGCACATGGTTCAACATTTGTTTATGCAAACCATATAATTGGAAACTCTGTCCATTTTCTGCTTGTGCTAAATATTCTGTGTATAAATACTTTTCATAGTAGATAAATAAGGTTTTTATTTAGGTCTTATCACCTTCATATTACATATTCATTGATTTCTAAACTGCCTTAAACAGCTCTGTAGATGTGAAACATTATGAATTCAGTTTTGGCACCTTGGTATTAAATTTGCATATCAGGTCACGCACCGCTTGACATACATGCAAAATTGCACTGCGGCTATTTTATTACAACCCACAAAATATATTCAGAAACTGCATGCAGCATCAAAATAAATTAAAATGGATAAAAGACCCAATAGTGAGCCACATTTTTTTTATTGTTTAGTAGCGCCTAAAGCCATTTATATGTTCTAGTCAATAAACAAAAGTTAGACTAAAACAATTTTTAGTCTTTTTGTTATTATATTTTAATTGCAGGGGTAAATACATTTTTTTCCCCTTACCAATTGTATCCTACTTAAGGCTTGAATTCTTTTAAATTGTATGCTATAAAAAGCAATGTATATGGATCACTGGCAAGCCTTCACGTTTCTCTGCGTATGTCAGAATGTATATAGACACCGTGTATCAAAAGTCAGACATACAAAGCAATATATTTGTCTAGTTGATTTTGTAGCTGAAATGTTTTTGTAACTTAGTGGGTATGCCAGGGCTGCATTTGCATGGAGACTGCATTTACACAAAGTTAAAAGTGCATCAGTCAATGCTGCTCAGCCATTACAGTGCCCTCAATATATACCAGCTAACTACCTTCGGTGCTTCATCTACAAATTGCCCTCTTTATATTCAGTAAGCTGCAGCAAAGACATTAGAAAATTAAATAGTAGGGGACACATTTTCCAATTGCCCCTCACCAGGGCCCCATTTCGATGTCTGCAACACTTCAGGATAAATAACTTGGCATTTCTCTTCACTTGTTCCCAGGCCACGCTCACTTGGCTGCTCAGGTACCTCATCGTGCCCGTAAATAGGGGCCTCAGGTGCCTCAGGGACAATCCAGGGGACAGAAGGTGCCCACAGAAGGTGACCATGGCCAGTCTGGCCACTCTCCAGCTCTGCTGCCCACGCTGCAGCCAAGCCGTGGGCAGCATCAGCAGCTCCTGTGCTGCTGGAAGGAGATCCCAAAGAGCCAGCCAGGGCTTCTGCTGGGAGCCTCTGCTGCTCAGCACCACCACGGATGCCTTCATCACCCTTGGGAAATAACAGCTCCCTCCCATGTAAAGGAGGCAGTGTGAGCATCCTTGGCTCTGTTATGGGTAACAAGTGTCTGTGAGCTCTTAACCTTGGGAGTTCCATTAGAAAAAAAGGCTGGGGGGTGGTTGTTTAAGAGATTCTAAATGGCATCCTCCATCAAACCAGGGCAACGGCACAAACGAGGGAAATCCTGTAATTAACACACAATTAAATTTAGAGTGCATTTTACTGAGTCTAGCTCACACTAACATGGAAATTGCATGACAGAGACCCCCATGAAGTCAGCAAACAACCTTTGGCCACACAAATGAAGCAGGTGGTGACTGCCCCAGTCAGAACCTGCGCTTGGGCCCTCAACCAAAACTTCTGGCTTCTAAGTTTGCTCTGTTTCTTCTCCAAACATCACAAAAGAAACCTGAACATCTACATTCCACAAGGAAAACACTCCCTGAACCCAGGGGAGAAGGATCAGAGCCTCATCTGTAGTAGCTGGTGGAGATAGACAGACCTCTTAAGAAACCTGCATGACTGCCCTGAAAATCTAAGCTCATCAGCACCACTATGTTTACAGCAAAAACCTTAAAAAATCGACATAATATAACAAATTGGTTCAAAGCATTGCTACAGACCACCGTGCTAAATTCCCACATCCTTAGCAGTTTGTAAAAATGTTTAATTTATGTTTATGTATTCTTATTCAAAATGTTAGTTAACAGCCTGTAGGGACCTGGTAATAGGATCCTTTTTTCTTTTTTATGTTTATTAGCTACATTAATGACTGTTTCTGCAATTCTGCTACAAAGACTTGCGTTAATGAACGCCAATTAATTCTGAAATGATTTTAAACAAAGGGTGATGAGAATAACCAATCAACCATGACAGTGTAAAGAGCAAGCAAGCTGCTGTGACCTAATTTTTCTGCGTTGATTCTTTGCTGTCAGAGTGCATTGTTATTCATCAAGAACACCTATAGATTTTGCATATACATACTACAGCATTATAATTTTGGAAATGCTCTGTTCCTTTTCAACATGGAAAATTACTCCATTTAAAGTATAGGTTTCAATAATATCGACTCACAAAATGCTAATACCTCAGAGGTCAGGTAGATCTTCAGCAGCATTAGAAGGACCCTACTAATTTCAGCCTCTTAAAATTTAAGATAAGAACTGGCTGGCTCAAACACTTGGAACATCTGACCTTTCAGTCAAAAACATAACAAAGAATCATCTCCCTGTTTCAACCTGTTTAATTAGAGGCATTGTATCCATCAGTCTCTTTATTGTCCACAATAAATTAATCTTTTAGCCATTTAACACAATTCACAAGGGCGTGAGTGTAAAAGAATTCCCTGAAACCAGCAACAAGTTGAGTGATTACACTGCTGAAATAACATATATATATGTGTCAAATCTGACCTAAAAAGTAAATAGACCATGCAGGCAGATGTGACTTACACACCTATTGTGTGAACAAACATCAAAAAAGCCATCCAAAACTGTTTTAAATTTAAACAAAATGAACTGAAATTGAGAAATATCATATATTGAGAATATGCTTTTTCACCTGGTGCCCACTTTGTGCTTCTGCCACAAGAGCCTTGCTAATAACAACAAAGATCAATATTTTAAAGCTAACATTTCTATAAATCATAGAGTGTACAAACAGATCAGATTCTACCACTTCATTTTGTTACGGACTTATGGTAGAGAATGGACCTTCCTTATGAACATTCATGAATGTCCTTTTTTGTCCAACGTACTAAGCGACACAAAATTCATCACACAGCAAAAAAATTATTTTTATTGGTGGTTTTTCAACTGAAGGTAACGCCATTGCCTGACAAAAATGTAGAAAAGCATGAAGCCTACAAATTGAGAAGGCCTCTACCAAAGAAATTACATGACCAATCCTATGGGGTCATACTACAGAACACAGCCAGCCCCTCTCTCCACTCCACCTTTAGTCACACCTTTTGTGAGCTTGTGTTCATATCTCCAGCCATGCTGGCATCCCTCCTGGACTTGTAACAGGTTCTACTCCAAAGACGGACCTCCAAAATCTAAATTCTGACAAAACCTAAGTCACTGCAAGTATTTAAACTCCTTAAGGATTTAAGCTTTGGTGTTGAAGCTGAGGCAACCGCTCCTTCCATCCCTCATCTCAGGAAAAAGAGGAGGGAAGTGCATATGGGCCTACACATGAGGTTCTGCTCTCAGAGAGCTACACTTGAAGGATTCTTCATGTGTCCACTAACACACTGCAAATCCAAATCTCAGATCAGCATTTAGCCTTCTCTGTGCAACAGCAGATGCTCTCCGTTTACCAAGGGGATGTCTTTTATCCCTCAGAAAAGCAAAGCTGAAGTAACTTCCTTGTGAAAAAAAAAAAAGGGCAGGAAAAGAATAAGACAAGAAGCTCTGGCATACAAATCTTTTTGTTCGCTTCTCTACATGCAATCCAGAGACTGCTATTCTCAGCACAGTATGAAAAACATTCTCCTGAAAGAGCACACAAAAGGCTGTATCACTTTTACCAGGAAATACCCATTTTTATTGCAGTAGGCTTTACTTCAGTAAAGACAGAGGGCTGGATCCCCGATGCCAGAGGCACAAGCTGGGCTTTGTGAAGTACAGGCACAGACTGGGGGCTACATTTGGAGGGCAGCAAAGAAGAATTTAAGAAATAATGCATTCAGCCTCCTGCCCTCCAAGCAGAGCAGAGCCAGCCAGTCCCAGCCTAGGGTGCTGCCTGATCCACGAGCAGAATTCCTCCCTCAACCAACCAACCAACCAAGTTCTCCACTTGTATCACCCCAGCAAACATCTTGGTGGCAAGATGTTAGGGCTTTGAGAGCCACTGTGCCATCTTTCAGCAAAACAGGTTTTCCCACGTCCATTTACTGAAGTCACTGCATATTGTTGCTGACGGGTTCATATTTATAACGACAGAAGTTCTGCATTAACATCTAGCCCTCCACGAAGGGTTTATTACTAAAATGCCAATTCAACCATAGCTGTAATGACCCTATTTTATAAGGCACACATTTCAGGCACTTTTGCAAATGGTTTAAAAAAATGGAGCAGTTAAATTATGCTGCTAACATTATATGAATGTGTCATCACACCCTATCAAGCAATTTCATATCAAACAAGGATGTGATATGGAATTTTGCTGTTACGATGCAAAAGAAGGAACTTGGAGAAAAAAGTGCAATATTAGAACAATAACACCCTTCTCCACCTTACACTCAGCAACCTGTAGTGGCTTTCAGTTATGAGACAGCCTAGGACAGCTGGAAGATGAAGTTGGACTGACATCTTACTAGATTTTTGTCTGGTTTGTAAATATTAAATGGAGGGTCTCAAATTCACCACGAGATTTCAACCACAAAAACTGTGTGAAACAACAGATATCTCAGTCCTAACGAAGCTGTATTTTCAAACTCTGAGTCTTCAGGCCTTTCATCATCATATTTCTGCATGTATTATACCACTAACGATGCAATACACAAAGAGGACAAAATGTCAGCCCTCGATGGAAATGAACTCCCCACCCTTCAACATTCAACACTCAGACCTTGCTTAATTTAAATGTGTTAGATCGTCAGTCTATTATTCTTCCAGCTTTTTATAATGATTTCTAACACCGGCCAGACATTGTACACCTGGCTGGAAAATGTTTCTTTTTAAACAATGTAAGAACTAACCAATATGTAAACCCAATAATTAAATTACATTTAGCTGCTGGCCATTGTTATTCTGCACTCCTTTCCCACCGAGGGAGCTGCAGTGATCCGATTTAAACAGCAATCTAGCAGAACATTTTTCATTGCCCATGATTGTTGTGCAGAGTAAATTGGCTCACATCAGATTTGACTCTAATTTGGGTTTCAGAACAGTTAATTTGAACTTAAGCACTTATGGAAGGGCTGTTAACAAGAGGTGCCTGCACTGGAATTGTTCTCATTGCAGTGCTGTTATAATCCAGATCCTTACAGATCATATGTGTGTGCTTTCTAGCACTCCACTTGCAATGTTAGGCATGTCAGAAAACAACTTATCAGGTATTTAACAATGTCAAAGGAAAATAACACAGATGCACACAATAGATTCTTGCTACATGAGTGGCAAACAGAAATAAATACGTTTCTTTTCAAACACACAGCTGCCTTGTGACTTAATCATCCCAGGATTAAATCTACCTTAGTTCTTTATTGTGGTGTTTTGGTGTTTCAGCAAAGCAAGTAGGGTCAAGTTCTGCTCATTCATAAGTTACCTCGAGATCCATGGAAATACCTAAGGGCTGAATTTTATCATCATTAGCTGTTACATTAATAGCACTAATGTCTTAAATCTTAATACTCTGGCTCATTAGCTTAGGTGAAAGACTATTAATATAAAAGGTGTATTTTAGCCAATCAACAGAATTTATAAAGGCTTTTGTTTTCTTTTATAACATCGTCTCTCTTGCAGTACTGGTGATTAGTACAGACAGTAGATCATAAAAATTCCATAATTAATAAGGAAAATATGATCTAACTATATAAATACAAGCTCTACTATCACTTTAGCTCAGACAGAGCTTAACTTAATTT
>VYZR01087713.1:0-18815 GCA_013400675.1 Oxylabes madagascariensis
CTTAAATTCAATCTCTGCCCCTTTGCAGAGATGCGAATGGGTCCAAGAATGTGCGCTCTCTGATCACAGAGGCTGAACAACGTCCAGAGCAATCCAGAAACCTTCAAGGCTCTAAAGAAGGGAAATGTGTTCAAGTAACTTGCTTTTCCACTCCTCCTTCTCTCAGATAAATGCTTTTACTGCACAGGAGCACATCAAAAGAGAGGAAGTAGGAGCTGAATGTTTCAGAAGAAAACAACAACACAGATCATAGGAGAGCAGGGCAGAATGGAGCCAGGGATCAGTCAGGGAGGTGGGGTACAGGAGAGGTTTGATGTCCTGCATTTGCAAGAGAGAACTTGAAGGCAAAGACAAGGGTTGAAATCTTGGCCAGGCCAGTGTCTCTCATGCAAAGCAGACATAAAGTTTGGTACTCTTTATTTTGGGTGATAATAGACACAAAGTCTCCACGTAACCTGTGTCCTGAGTGCAGATTTGGAGGATATAGATGGTCTGTCTCTTGCATTGGCCCAAACATTTGGATTCAGCTTTCCACTCTCTATACTTTCTGTAGGTTGCTGACTTGGCTGCTCTCTGTAGCCACTCCAGTGGCAACATAAAATCTTTGCTGGGTTTTACATTACCCTTACATGTGCAAACCAGCTGCTGTCTTCAGGAAAGATTGGATGAAGACCTCGGGATTTAACCCAGCAGTTCTCTACCCTGATTTAGGGGCCCTGCAGTGAGAGGCAGCAGAATTGGGGGAGGTTTTCCAAGGGGAGCACAGGAGGATGGCTCTCAGTGCTTCCCTGTGGCAGCCACTCTGTCCTCAGAGCCACAACGCCCAAGATCCTGCCTGGGATTTCTGTGTTTAAAGGCCGGAGCTAATCTCATCAATGAATGTGTAAAGTGCTGGACATTTGCTCTTGGATTGTTGAAACCATATGGTCATGGGCCCACGGAGGGGGTTTCTCTGATTGCAATGCAGAAATATGCATTACATCTAAATTGACACTGAAAACTGACTGGAGCCTGGTATTAGAGCAGATTAAATTAACCCCCAGCAATAGCACCATATTACAAAAATGGTTAGATCTTAATAAATTGAAAATGATAACAGTGGCAAAAGCTGTACATTTTCCCTCGTGTTCCTTTATTGCTGTAACAGTTCTTTCCAGTTTGTTGCTTCCGTGGGTTTTATTAGCACATTTCAGTGGAGTAGATTTGCTCTGAAGTGATAAAAGCCGACTGTAATCAGAAAGCTTTATGTTATCTGCAGCAAACAATGGTAAATGCCACCTGAGAAGGGCTCCACTCAATGCCTTCATTACTGTGATTAGTCTAAGATAGCAACAAACTCCAAAGCCGCTGATAACAGACTTTGTTAGGAGCACAATAAACACTGAACACCCTGCACTTCAACCAGGGAAAGAGACGGCTCCCAGCAACTCTGGGGCTGTGGGATGTGCAGACCTGGCAGTGTCACTGTCACCAGATGTCCTCACCTGTGGGGTGGATCCATCCAGGGCAGGGATCCATCCAGGGCAGGGACAGAAGATCCATCCAGGGCAGGGATGGATGATCCACCCATTCCCTTCCAACTGCAGCCAGTCCGCGATCCCGCCGCGTGGGTGGAAATCAAACTCTCATTCAGCAAAGCGCTCACTTCAGTGCAGCTTTAACAATATTATTTTAATATTTTAATATTTTAATATTATTTTAATTTTCAGGGATAGTTTTTTATCCCTGAAATACAGTGCAGAGGATTTCTAAGAAAAGATCCCGGTTGTTTTGGAACCTTACAGTGTCCAGTTTCCTGAAGTAAGGGAAAGTGGACAGGTGTTTCCTCACTCACCTATGCAGCTGCTGGCTTGGGAGAAATTATCAGCAAATACTGGTTTCACTTGGGGGATAAAAGCCTTATAGGCTCATCTGTCTCCTTCAAACTGGTGCTCTAAACCACATGTTACCAAGTCTCAGTTGAAGCTGAAACTTCCAGTGACACAAGCTGGTGAGACACACCAGGGTCCTGCCAAACTTACAATTTTTTGCATATTTCTTTGACATTTTTGATGGCAAACCCCTGTATAAAGAGTCCTGTCCTTTGCTCACCCTGGACACAAGGGATGATGGGATTTGAGTGCTGCAGGAACGTTACTCTGATCCTCTGCAAGAGGGAAAATTTTACACCTGGAGATCAGGTTTGAAATGAAACAAGGTGTGCAACTAATAAATGTTGTTTCTCCTTTTGTAAAACTTTTTTTTTTATTTTTTTTTTTTTATTTTTTAATATCATCCATGTCAATACAAGGTTTTCTGGAGGGTTTTTTCTTGGTGTGGAACTTTTGAGGGGGGTTTTTGTTTTTTGTTTTTTTTTTGGCTGAAAACCACCATCATTCCAGGTGAAAGCGTTGTTGTCCTGGTTTATAGCAGCTGTGGTTTGGCTTTGGAGGAAAATAGAAATCAGCTACAGAAAACTCCCTGAATGGACCCCCAGACCTGCAGGCCCTTGGGGCTGTGGCAGGGATGGGAATGCCAGGGTCTGGCAGTGTGGAAGCCGAGGCTTGGCTGGGGAGCCCTGTGACCACAGGGAGAGGGAACAGAGGCCAGCTGGGCTCTCCCTCTCCTCAGCACTGCAGCAATCTTCCAGAATAAAAATACTCCAACTTCCAGCGAGAAAAATTAATTTTGCGCAGAATTTCCAAATGCAGAGTTAATATTTCCATAGAGCAGATAAATCTCATTGAAACACCTCCTAGAAAATCAGCAGTCAAAGCCTTTTGGAGAAAGATCAGTTCAGACAGAAATATTGCGCTCAGGCTTAGCTCTGAGTGGCTGGGAAATGTTTTCCCTCAGCCCAGGGAGCAGCATTTTGCTTTCCAAGGGTTTGCACCCTCGTTGAGGGTAGTCAAGGGCTGTGCCTACGTGTCCAGCATGGCACATCAGCCCCCCTGAAAGTCACTCACTTCCCAGCCCTGTTGACAAATGCAAAAGGCAGAAATCTTAAATAGATCCGGGAACAGCAATCCTGCTGCCAAAAGCTTAGTTTTGAAGTGTTTGACATTTTCTACCCGAGTTGAGCAAATAATTTATCTGATTAATTTGGTTTCCTCCCCGTCCACGAGTTGTCCAGGAGCTGTTGCTGAGATTTGCTCCAATTCATTTGTTATCTCAAGTTCCTGCCTGGGTCTGCAGCTTGTTTATGGGCAGTTTGTTATAAACAGCCACAAAATTCAGAGCTGTGCTGATTGCTCTTGATGGGAAATGCGTGGCAGGATATTGTTTTAGCTCTCTGATGGGGTGATCTAACCCTTGGAATTCGACTTCTGATGCGACTGCAAGTGAAATTTGTTGCCTATAAACAGTCTTTGCTGTTTGCCTAAAGGTCATTGGAGCTGTGGAGGCTTCAGCCAGCTCCCAGAACTGCTCAGAAGGGTGGCAAAGGACTGTCCTGGTAGTCCAGCCTGACCACCTCACCAGACTGCAGGAACAGCACCCTCCCAGCTCCCCATGGACACAGAAACCTCAACAAGAGACTCCTTTAAAAAAAGCCCACCCTTGGGTCTGAGGACCATGAACTGGTGGAGAACGTTTCTGCTCCCTGATGTGGTATTGATTGGTGGGGCCTTGGAAATAAACAATTGGGGTTTTAAAGTAGTGAATCAGATGAAAAAATCTTTAAATTAAAAAAAAAAAAAAAAATCAAGCGACTTTTTCAACGGAGAAAATATTTTTCTAATTCACTCTTCTCCCACGTTTTCACAACTATTAATTGATGGGCCAAATCTCTACC
The DNA here is from genome assembly GCA_013400675.1 of Oxylabes madagascariensis. Classification (NCBI taxonomy): domain Eukaryota; kingdom Metazoa; phylum Chordata; class Aves; order Passeriformes; family Timaliidae; genus Oxylabes; species Oxylabes madagascariensis. The sequence goes on from VYZR01087713.1 coordinate 3,773, forward strand.
CCAAAAATAGTTTTCCATAACAAACTAAGGAGTAATGTGGGAGGAGGAATCACAGCACTGTACTGGTGTGCATCAAAGTGGGAATAATGAATCTGGGGTTTGTATAATTGAGATGGTTGAGATGGAACACCTCATTGTTCAACACTCAGCAAACAACTTTATAACATTACATCCATATTTTTCTGCTTTCTAAGGATAATTTCCATTACTTTGTTTATGCTTTCAGTAGCACTTGACATGTCTTGCTGATCTGTGCATTCCTACAAGGCTCAGTGCAAGGGGGGTCTCAGCTGAGGGACTTTGCAATAGAGACAGAAAGGAAAGGCAACTTCTGATCTGTGGAAAATTCTGACATTTTGAAACAAATAACTATTGCAGAGCATGATGAATGGTCACACTCGTGAAGTTCTCTGCCAACTTATTTGTCAGGAGTCTTGGTTCAGCGCCATCAAGACATGTTTTTTCAATAATGTCCAATCGCTTTAGTTTGGTGCTACTAAACCAAAATGAACAAAGTCCAAGGGAAAGCTGCTGACCTTTTAATTAAGATATGATAGATTATATAAACCCACTGCACTAGCTGCATTACAGTAAGAGTGCAAGGAGGAGCTACAATGGATTAAAATGTTTTCCCTTCTGAGAAGTGAGTGGAATTTGGGTGATGCCTTTAATTGAGGCACCCAAGAGCAGTATCCCTGGTATGTCCCTGTGCCCCAGGTAGGAGAGGCAGCACCTGGACCCCCAGAGCTTCACAGAGAACCATCATTAGAAGGTAAATAGTTAGTTCTTTTTCTTCACCTTTTATTTTTTGTAGTTATTTTTTCAAGGTCCTATTTCTTTGCTTCACTAACTGGTAGTTTTCATGCATTCCCAAGAAAGTAACACAGCACAGGCATTAAAACTTGGCAGTTTCCAAAGACACTGAGGTGCATCTCCCCCTTCCAGGATTCCATGGGACTTCATGGAGCCACGGGGCCTTTCCAGTGCAGCTGGGTTTATACCCAGAAGGAGAGAAGGTGTTTCAGGCTGCTCTGGCCATGTGGGGAGGATCTCTGTGAAAAATTGCTGCTGGACTCATTCTACAGGAACAACAAGGCCTGCCTGCTGAGCAAAAAATCCCAGTGAGCACACAGGGTGTTACCTGCACGGCCTCCCTCCACCTGCTGGGTGTTACTGCCTTGCTCTGTGATAGCACTAATATCAAGAAATCTCATCTGCAATTTTTTACTGCCTGTAAGGGGGATAAAAAATTCCCTTGAAGACTCTGCTAGAGGTGGATCAGAGTATTTCATAAAAGCAGAGTCACGAGGCATTTAAATAATTTGGCAAATATCTTAACTCATATTCACAGCCAATTATACAGAGGAATGGCATTTGTAATTATTGAAATCACCTGACACCTCTCATTAGAAAAACATTGCTGGCAGTTGATTACAATTTTGCCAAACCTTGGGCTGGAATTTTCTGTGCCACTAGTTTTCCTGGGACAGGTTTGCATCTGCTCCTTTTGCTGTAAAATACCAGAAAATACACTTCTGAAATATAAACCAAGCAAACACACCTCTGCTCCTGCCACTCCAGCAGGGAAATCCTGGGTTTTCCTTGTGTGATCACGTCTGTGAGCGTCCCAAGGATCTGTGTGAGTGGCAGGGCAGGAGCCAGGAGCCCAATCCCACTGTCACATGGAACATTTGCTTCAGTCCACTTATGGCTTAAGCAGGGCGTGCAAAATGAGTGGGATTTTTAAAAATGCTTCTGTTCAGGGGAACCAGTGCTAAGTGATGGGATTCTGAGTCCAAGCAGAGCCTTGCTGGCCTGGTGGGGTGTAAGGTGGTGAGTGACACCCCACCTTTCTGCCTCCTTCTTGTCACACGTGGGGGATGGAGGTGGTGCAGAGCAAATACCACGAAGGACCTGGGAGGCTCTTCAGGAAATCAAACCCTTCTGCTTGTCCGACTGCAATTGGAATTTAAAATCCAGCCTACATTTAAAGGGTGGTTGGAATGAAGTGCTTGGAAACTGGTTAAGTGAGGTTAAATGATACAAAGCCAAAACATTTTGTTTCACCTCGTTTGACTATTCTGGACAGAAACATTTTAATCTTGCCTTCAAAAACAAAACAACTTCTCTCCCTAAAAATACCGACCCAAAAAATCCCCAACCCCAGAGCAGCGTCTCAGTTTCTCTTGTTTTCCTGCTCTTTTCAGTTCCCCTTGCCTGCCTGACTCCCTCCTGCTTGTTTCTGGAGTGGCTTTATCAAGCCAAGAGGCTCTGCCTCTTCCCTTTGAGGTCTTCACTGCCTCCTTGTTGAGCACACTTTGAACAATAGTTCTCTAATTGCTCTTCAGAGAAAATTCGTGAACCACTTGGAAGGGCCCTCTAGCTGTTCCAGGGGAAAGGGACTGTTTTCAGCAAAGGTTGTCTTTTAGAGTTGTTTCTCTGTGAGCCGTTTGTGTCGGTGGCAGCCCCTTCATCCCGGGGATGTGCAGCTCCTGAACCAGCCCACGTGGAGCCACCACGGCTGGAGACTGCCAGAGGAAAAGATGCCACGTTTTCCTTCAGCTGACCTTGGGATTGTTAAATGAAGGCACTCTGGAGAATATCTCGGGCACAGGATGCTCTCCTTTGATCAGGACATGAAAGGACGCCGTGCCTCTCTAATATCTGACGGGGCGATCAATCATCCCCACACAGATTGAGAAGTGCCACTCTGTTGTTCCGTCCCCTTTGTCTGACCTTGGCAGGCTCCTGCTAAGTGCTGAGAGGAAATGTCACGGCGTGGCTGTCATTAGAGTTCCGTGATTAGGTGACCAAATCAAAAGGAAAAGGGTTTTCGGATGGGAAAACTGAAATGAAATGTCTTTAACAATTTCCTGCAGTGGAAAAGGGGAGTTAAAATTCCTCCTCAATCAATTAAAAAACCCCTCAGGCTGATTGATTTTGGAAAGCTCTATTTAATACCTGCATATTTAAATTTAAAGTTGATGAGGCTAGACTTAGACTGGAAACGTTATTCCAAACAAATCCCCTTACAGTATTTTAACGTATTAATCCTAAGTATACAGTAATCTGTAATAAATTCCCTGATCCTTATATGAATTTGGTGCCTCTATAAAGCTCGAAACAAGGCAAGTTTTGGCTTCAGAGGGCTGTGAAAAAGCCTCTGCCACTGGAGCATTTCTCCCAATTCCACTGGAGGTCAGTGCAGCCCTACAGTTCTGCAGTTTCTGCTGTCCTTTCCACTCTGCTCTTGTGCTACAGCTGAACACAAACCCCTGTAGAGCTGTTTTTAAACTAGATTTGTGTAGTAATAAATACAGGCTTAAGAACCGTGTTTCGTGGTTATATTTGGAACATCCTAGCAGGGATGTGAGAATTGCAACTCGTTTGGGTGTTGGTGGGGTTTTTTTCCCCTTTCTTGTTATTGTGGCGGTTGTTTTTCAAGAGCTCGGGGTGATTTTTTTTTTCTTGTAAAAGTAAAATTACTTGGAATGCAAAAGTAGAAGATTTCGTGACATGTTTTCATAGCTCCAGAGAAAAACACATCTTTGAGTTCCCAGCCTGTCAGAGGAGTGAGGTAAGTGTGGTCCAGCATGTGTCCTGTGCACTCAGGGGCTTTGGATCACATTTTTTGTAGGATTTAAGTGTGAATTTGCTCAAGTTGATGCTTTTCTCTCTTTGTCTTCCTGATCTTCATCCCCTTTTCTGGTGTAGGGCACGCACACATCACCCTCACCCATCCTANAAGGTTTATCCCGTTCTCAGCTCTCAGAGGCTGGCTGGCAGCAGCCTGGGCACAGCCTGTGGGCTTGCTGCAAAAGCAGAGTGCAAAGAGCAGGGTGTTTCTGCCCTTGGGGTCTTCAGGCAGGTCCCCAGTCCAAAGTTTTATGTTTCTGTTCCAGGTACTTTGTTCCTGCTCATTGATTTAGTTTTCAGCTGCTCTGGGCAGAGAGCTCATTAGGTGAAGGGGCTGCAGACCTCAATTCCTTCCCCCCCAGGCAAAGGAACGACTCAAATCCTCATGTTTGCATCCTTCCTTCCTTCCCTGGAGGGATACTGAGGTGGAAGCTCTCTCTGGCTGAGCTGGCCATAGAGGACACGGTGTCCAGGATGTTTAGGGCTCAGTTTAATTCAGGGTACATTTAGCTGAGTCAAAGCAATGTTGGCAGAGCACGAGATGATCAGGCTCAGCCTCCTTTATACACTCAAACACAGAGATCTCCAAACACGCTGCTTCGGCTGTGGAGGATTTCTTGTGTAGGAGCAATCTCATAAAGGAAATGCTGACAGCTGTATCCACTGGTTAATTTAAAACTCAGCTGGAACAAGACCTGGGCAAAATATTATTGTGAAGTGACTCTCATTCGCTGTTGTTCCATTACTGAAGCAACAAGTTCTACCACAGGCTGCCCTCCCCGTGTCCTTGTACCCTGACTTAATTTCCCTCTTGGCTCCTGCAGTAATATCCTTCTGCACCAGAAGGTCACAGCACCATCCTCCTCCTGCTCTGAGCCTGCTCTTGCTGGTATATTTTGCATATACAGAGCCTTTCCCTCGGGAGGGCTGTGGGATGCCTCAGGAAGGTTTCTTGTACTCCTGATTTGGCCTCTCCCTTCCATCCCCACCCTCCCAGCCCGTGGTGGGTGGCAAAAAAAAAGCTCACAGCCTCTTCTCCTGCTTTTCCTGCCCAGCAGTGAGGCTCAGCTCTCTCCATAGCTGGGTTTAGGCTCTTCGGGGAGTAACCAAGAGGATTCCCAACCCCATTCCTTACCCCTCCATTCCCTATCTCCCCATCACCATCCCACCTACCAGGGTCATCTTTCCCCCAAATAAAGGAACCTCTGCTGAGTGAGAGACCCCCTCTCCCAGTCTTCCAGGTCTCTGCAGCAGCTGATTAACATAACAGCATTTTCTCTTCTAAATTCTGTGATTTCCATGTCTTTCTCATGCTTTCACTCAGCAAAAAAGGCTCTTTATAGGGCAGAACTAGGAAAGCTGGAAACTTTGCCTTTGTTTTTAGAATTAACAAGTCTTTCTTGCAAGTGATTTTGTTCAATATATGCTTTATAGTTCTCTACCCCCTCCATGACTTATTTTATGCTAATAGTTCCCTAAGTATTATTAATTAGATTTTTTTTAAGTAAGAGAAAGTTCTTGAAAGTTAATTAAAAGTTCCACGCAGTAATTGTGCAAAAGTAGCTTTTCCGTTCTAAAAATTAAACCTCTATAATTAAAATCCGATATTCATTTAAAGATTCAAATGGGGTGTTTATGACTCATTTGTTTTTATTTATTTTTTTTTGCCACTTTGGGAGTGTAATTGCTCCAGCAGAGGAAAATCAATTCCAGCCCTGGTGCTTCCCTGCCTTCTGTCCCCTCTCTGGGAAATAGGACACTCCCCTCACCCCATTGTGTCACCCAGGGAATGACTGAGTCAGCAATGGAGGGACAGCGACTCCTGTTTGCACATATCTTGATCTCTTCCCTTAACAGCCTGTCACATTTTTTTCTTTCCCTGGGATGTAAAAAAAATTGTTGTCTTGTTATCTCCAGGCTGGAATGTAGATCTCAGAAGCTTATCAGCATCTCATATTTGCCAGCAAGAGGCTACTTACGGCACATTCAAATAACAGCCAGGCTGGAAATCCAAACATAACAGCTTGGCAGATCCAAAGGAGTACTGGGAGGAGGGTTTGGGTGTTGGTGTAAATCCCAAGGGACTCCCTTCAGCACAGTGTGTCTGTCTGGGGGAGGTTTGGATCCTTCCCTTGGTCCTGGGGCTCTGGATGGATGGGGAGGAGAAAACCCCGTGGCCAAGGCTGTGTTTCTGTGCTGTCCCCACCACTGGAGTGCTCAAAGAGATGGGGAAGAAGGAGGATCAAGCTTTTCAAAAGCGAAATTTGTGTAATGATCCGACGTCAGACACCAGGCAAGGGATGTGATTTTCCTGCTTTGTGTTTCTTGCACACCAAGGCTGCTCAAGGAAGCCTTGGTGGCTGTGCAGGCCCAGGGATGTCTTTGGAGCCCCTCAAAAATCCAAGTGTAACACCATGCTGCAAAAATTCCAAGAGGCCCAAGACTGAGCAACGTCCTCTAATTAATGGTAACTAATTATCACCTCCCTCTTTCGGCTCTAGAAGTGTCCCAGCCTCAGTGGCAAAGTCACCCCTTCATGTACAGAGCAAGGTGAGAACCAGCTTAGGTCTGCCCTGTGTGTTCCAGAGCTCAGTGCTAAGTAGATGTACATCATTATCATGGAGTTATTAATTATTGTGCTCAGCAGATATCACCCATTCCTCTTGGAATGGCTTTTGCCTCTCTGAAATGCACAGCATGCCAATAGAACAAGAGAGTGGTGTCATAACCGGCATATAATTAATAATTATCAATAACGAGTGCATAATCAAGAGAGAACACCTCGTGCTGTGTTTAGGAAATGGCTGGGCCCCTCTTTGGGCCACAGGGTTATTAAGAGCTATTTTTACTGAACAACTATTTTGGGAGCATCAGAGTCACAAGAAGGAGAAGGAAATTTTTCTTAAAATCTGAAAGGAGTCAATAGGAATGAATAGAAAACTTTTAAAACCTGGAAACATTTAGGTCAACTGCACAAAAAAGGCATTAGCAGCAGAGAGAGTGCTGTGAACAAACAGCAAACTCCAGTAATACAAGTGTCACCCACAGAAACAATCAAGAATCAACAAGATCCTTGTTGAATTAGCACAGAGGGAGAGCTCATTTGTCCTTGGGCTGGGCGAGAGGAGGAACTTTTCCAAGGATATTGCTGTTACAAGGGAGCAGAGCAGCACACTGAGCCCCTCAGCAAGATGAGGGCTGTTCTTGTGGCAGCTTTCTAGGACGGGATGTGAGGTCTGCAAGAGACACCCAGAGAAAAGGAGCTCACAGCCAAAGCAGACAGGGTGCCGAGTGGGGACCTGCCACCTCAGCTTAGGTGACAGTGGCACCCGGCTCCTGACCCAGGAGAACACAAACCACACCGTCCTCCTGGTGCCTTTTTGGGGACTACCTAAAAACAGAGGCCAGACAAAATTAGGGGAATAAAAAGCAGGTATATTTNCAGGCGCAGATCCCTGCAGCAGAACACAGAGAGGTGGACTGGGACTTGCTACACCCAACTTTAGCCCTTTCAGGGCTGCATTTGCCTCCAGAAATGCCTGCAGAGAGTGGCAGTTGTCCCCAGAAAGAGTCTCCAGAGGTACTTCAGGGCTAGGCACTGATTTTTGAGCATCACATTTAGGTCTGTTTAATCTCAGCCTTAAAATCCTTCCCTAGGTGATTTTGGAGAAGTCACTTCATAGCCCCAGACCTCAGGACGTCTCAGTGAGGCTGATATTTCTAAATTTTGAAAGAGATAATAACCATTCCTGAATATTAACCACTGTGCACCGAGGACTCCGATAAAGACAATTACAGAAATAAACCACTAGTTGATAACCAAATGCAAAAAAAAAAAAAAAGAAGAAGTTATTATTCCCCCAGCATTATCTCTGTGCTCTGCACTAGTACATTTTAAGGCAATCTCAGCTGAAAAGATGAAGACGTAGCCATCCTTATAAACAAGGATATTTCAGTCAATAGATAGAAAGCTCTAAAGGGTTCCAGCTTTGCTGAAGCACTGAGAGACTGAAGATTGAAAGAGGTAGGGAGAATTAATTAGACTTCTGATATTATCCTGGTAAATAAAAGTAATAAGCAAATCTCTGAACAGGAAGACCTGATTCATATTCAAACATTTACAGAATAAACAGCTGCTGATTCTCCTATCTAGCCCAGTCCTTATCCTTTAAGGCTGCAATAAGTGACCTCTTAATCCCAGGCAAAAGACTGCATGAGCATCTGGAATTGAAAAAGAAAGCATATTTCCTTCACTATTCCAATTTCCACTCAATTTCAGTATAAAGTTGTTTGTGTCTCTTTTTTTTTTAACTTTTTTTTTTTTTTTTTGGTCCTTCCAGCGATGAGCTTTTGATGATGAGATTTTGTGCATCTGAACACTTTTGCAGCTTTTTTTCCCTCCCTTCTCTAAATAGGAGCACTGCAGTCCTTCAGCTGGGTTATATCTCCATTGTACTGGCCATGCTCTTAAAGCACTTACAGCAGTAATTTCTGGGCATGATGGACAGACTCAGCAATAACCTGATCCTGCAATGCACTGAATAAACCCTTTAGCATTTAGCACATGGACGCTAATGTGCTGGGAAGTAATTGCTTAGAGGTTCCCAGCTTCAATATAATAATGCAGGGATTGCATTTATACAGCGGACAGCAGAGGAAAAAGAATTATTATTGGCCAAACTTCCTCTCTCCCATTTTTATTAGCACAGTAGGAGAGAGGTGAAGGTAAACTCGAGGTGATCCCAGGTTCCCACATCCCTCGAGCACCAAGGGCTGTGTGTAGATGCTTAAAACATGGAGAAATTCCACTGACTTCAGCCCATTTACTCTGATTTTACACCAGCATTCCTGAGAGAAAGGCCCAGCCATTAATATCCTCCTTCACTACAGCAATGCTGAAACCAGTGAAAGATTAAAAAGCCAATGCTGGCTTGGCAAAAAAATGTTAAAAAAAAGAGTAGCTTTACAGTAAATACATAAACATGCAGGCAGCAATTCCCTGTGTGAGCTCAGCTTATAAAAAGCTCTGTGGAGTTAGCAGGAGAACAAACTTTGGTGTAGAAGCAACAAAGTTTTGTATTTCCACTTATGCGAGTAATTACTCCAGCCCTCATCAACATTTCTCTGCCTAAATAGCCTTTATAAATTAAAGATGCCTAAACTTTAAATGAAAACTAATTTAGGTGTTTATTATTAAAAACTTTTTTCCCTAAACACTTTGGGCTCATAAATGATTATTAAACAGTTTTGCTATATTTACTTTTCCCCTTTCCTAAGCCCTTAAAATGAATCCTTAGCACACAGAGTGGGACCACCTTTAGGATACAGAAATGCTGCTTGAAGACAATTTCTTTTTAAAATACTTGATTTTAGAGCTACTGAGAAAAAAAAAATATTCAGAGGGCCAAAATAAAATAAAAAGAACAGCTTTCCCAATCTATTATTAATACCAATAAATGGGAGCTGGCAGATTTAAAAGCCAAGATGTAATGCATTTTCCTGGAGCAGTGAGCCTTTAAACAAGTTCGAGTTATTGAGATTGTGTAGTAAAAACTGGTAAAACGAAATATCTTTTCAGATAGGATAATAAAGATGGGGTATATTAACATCCCCTTCCTGGGAAGCACGGGGACAGAGGTGCTGTTGGCTGCTGTGCTTTATGGCTGGGCTGGGGAAAGCTGGCAGGTGACTGCACAACTTCATCCTTTAAACTCCCTGCTGCAGCCTGGGAATTTGGTGATGGGAATGAGGGAGAGCCCTGGCCCTGCTCCTGAAAGGTCTCTCTCAGGAGGCTTTTTTATCCAGTGCCTCCAAGTGGGATATTTCCTCTGCCTGGATGGTGGGGCTTCCCTTGATGCCTTGGGATTTTAGCTTTTATGTATTTCACGTATTTGTAATGCTGCAATTCTTTAGTGTGTAACTCTAAACTCCACACTCAGTGTGAGCTGCTGCTTCCCCATTTTGGGCAGACACAACAATTCCTCTCCAGGCCTGGCAATCCAGGACACCTCACTGCCTCAGGCCCTGAGAGATGTGAACAAAAGTGAGTTGGGGGCAGCAAACTTGGGGTAAATGACTTCATTAGCTGAAGCTGTAATTGGAAGATGAACCCCCAATATGCAAATGGACCAAACTATAAAAGTGTGAAAACTCGTGACCCTTTGTCCATTTTGGGTGTAGCCCCTGGGGGGCTTCATCTGCTTGAAATGTACCTGAAGGCCCTTCCATAAATATACCTGCTTTTTATTCTCTTAATTTTGTCTAGCCTCTGTTTCTGGGTAGCCCCAAAAGGCATCGCCCTGGTGCTTCACCAGGCTGCAATGTGGTGTCAGTGCTGCTGCTCCCAGAGGAACGGGAGCAGCACCTTGAAGGATGGAGGGAACGGGAACAAAGGGATACCTGAGCCAGGGATCCTGCTGGCCTCGCCCTCCCCAGAGCCTTGCCCTGCTCTGGGCCCTGGCACAAAGCAGGAGCTCAGCCTGGCACTGCCTCCCCAGGGAAACTGAGCCCATGGATCAGGGCACCGGGGCACACCAAAGACTTTGAACTGAACTCTTGTTAGTCCAAAAAGCTGTCAGGAGGACAGAGGCAGCCAAGGGCTGGGGGAAGTGCTGCCAAACCTGCCCGAGGAACGGCTGGAGGATGGCAGAGGCTGGTGTGGGGCCAGGCAGGAAGGTGCCAGTGGTGGGGTGGGAAGGGACTGCTGGCAGAGCCTGGCTGTCGGTCTCAGCAGCCTGTGTTTGTCACTCAGCACCTCTGCCCTGTCACACACTGAAATGCAAACTCTCCATTTGCCAATGTCCCCAAGTGTCTTGGCAATTTCTCAATTTCTTACTCTCAAGTCTGTTAGTTCAAATGTAATTAATCTCTAAGAACATCTTTAATTTTAACTCCTGCAACCCTCCATATCTTCATGATTCTCACCCCAGTAAAGACTGCTGCGAGCCACTTTCCTGCTGGCCTCAGCAGGCAACCTAATTCAGATTTGTTGTTTCAGCAGAGGACAAACAATCTCTCCCTGCTGAGGTGTCCAGCTGAGAATGACTCTCTCCTTCCTTTGGGCATATATGAACCTGAGACCACCAGGTAAAGGGAGGCACCAAACTTAAGCAGCTGAAGTTTGGCAAGAGGTGCCCACCAGGTATGGAATTGGAGACAGGAAAGAATTGCACTTACATGCTGAGTCAAGCTGGAAAAGAAGGAACTTTATTTACAGCTTTGACATTTTATAGAATTCCAAAGGTGACAGTGGATTGAGGGTGAAGCTGCCACCCCTCCAACGCACTGGTCAGACCAACAGTCCATCAACTCTCTCCTCCTCCATGAAAATATGAAAATAAACCATTTGGTGATACTAAAAGTGTGGGAAAACTCCTGGTACATAAAGAAAACAATTTTTTCAGAAGGCTGAACCAGACAACAACCAGGATCCCTGTGAAAGTGAGATACCTCCTTTGAAAGGTGACTGCTTGGAGTACCTGTGAAAATCTTACCTGTGATGGCACAGGGAGCCTTCCTGCTGGCTCTGGGAAAATGAAATCCGTGCCTCTGACTTTAAAGACTTTCTTTGGATGAATTTCCTCATTTATTAATTATTATTATTATTATTATTATTATTAATTTTAGTATCCTTTATTAAGTGTGTCTTGCTGCAAGCTTCTGCTCTGGTTTCACCTCCCCCTTGGGCAGATGCAGCACCACTGCACTGGGTGGTGCTCAAGGCAGAGGGTCAGCTCAGCTGCAGCAGCTCCTTCAGCTGCATCCAGGATGTGGAGTTTGCCACGAGCATCCTCCCACTGCTTCCCGAGCTGCTCAGCTGCATGTTAAGAGCAAAACCAGCAATAATACATCTGTAACTGCTCGGGGAAAGAGCGTTTTAAAGGTAAAGAAAGAGATTTAAGGAAGTGAAAAAAAATGAGCAGAGATAAGGCTGAGACAGTGCCAAAGAGATGGAATATACATCTCAGAGAAAATCTAAAAGCAGATCATTACCCAAAAAATACTAGCTGTAAGCAACGGTTTGTAGTGCAGAAGGAATATTTACCCACCAAGCTTTTGATAGTCTTTCTGTTTCTTTCTTTTCCTTCCACCCAGGGATGATTTTATTCAGAGGATGGAGGTGGGGGTTTGGTGGTGGCTGAATCTGGTGTCTGATGCCAACCCAGCCCTGCTCTGGGGGGCTCCCTGGCTCATTAACCCCTCCGTGCCTGGGGGGGGCTGGGGGCTGCACACCCCCGAGGCAGGGAGTGCTGGAGCCAAAGGTTTGTGTACACATGGGAAAGCATTTGGATAACCAAAGACCAGCTGTTCGGGGTCACACCCAAAGTCTCTTTGAGCATCTCCTCCCCAACAGTGGGTGCTTTGAGCAGGGTATTTACAGAGTGCTCCCACTATTGCCTCAGCCCTTCGCTGCTCAGGGGCCTCATTGACCCAGAAAAAGGATTTTGTGTTAAAAAAGCAAGAGATGGGCTGTGAATTTCAATTCTGTGGCATCTTTTCTTCTGCAGTTGGCGTGCCTTATTCCTGTTTAGTTTAGCTCACTTTCAAGCAGATTAAACTAAACTGGTACACAGCACTCTTATTATAGGATAAGTGCTCACAGAGAGAGCTATTCAGGAATAATTATTCTGATTTAAACATTTCGGAATAATTCTATGCAAAGGCAAGTCCTGAGCAGAGAGACAGTGGGTGGATGTGACACACAGATGGGGGAGCACAAGGAGCTGTAATACAGTGTACGAGTGCTCGTGCTGGAGTCCATCTTCCAAATGTGAACACATCCAGTCAGGAGCAGAAACCCTCCAGGTGATCAATATATCCAATGAAAACGGAGGTGATCATGGTGAATTCTGACCATTCAATATGCCCAGCTAACTCCTGAATGAGGCACACAGCAAACACTCCCTTAAAATAATTTAGCAAAGAGGTTTGAATAATAAACACAATCCAGAGAAATCTGCTTATGGACAATTTGCAAACAGAAAGAAAGAGCAGCATTCTTTTAATGAGCGATCCATTATGAATTATTCACACAGCTCTAATTAACATTAAGATTCCTAATTTTTCCAGGAAGCCTTACTGTAAGGATACTTTATGATTCCTTTCCATTTTCCACCCCCTCTGAGCTCTTGCAGACGTTCAGGAAGAAACCCCCACCAGTCTCCTTTGGAAGCGTCTTCATTTGGCAAGGGATGAAATGAAGACACAGCAAATAATTTGGTGTTTTTCACCTCCCACTTCTTCATAGGAAAGTGCACAGCAGCCTCTGCCACTGTGGTTTGTGATAATTTGGGCAGTTTTTACACTGATGCAAAACAGCTCTGCAGGTGAGTGAAAGTGATGACTTAGAGTGTGCTCGAGTGTCACAGGGACATGAGATTTGTCCTTCATATCTTGTTTGGCAGTGGATTTCTTTAGCTGTAATGGCAAAATGACCACTGTAATGCTTAAAGTCCAAACTGTCTATGATATTTTGGTGCTGGAAAACACAAAATACGTGCCTAAATGGCTGTGGCAACATAGCACACCAATAGAGTTGAAAATAAATTCAAGGGAAAATATAATTTTTCCAATTTTTCTGTATACAAAACAAGTGTATCCACCTATATTCTTTTTACCACTTTCCTGCAAACACAGAAGTCTCAGAGTGTAACAAATTCTCTCTTTTCGCAAATATTTAACGAAAGCAGTGATACCTTTTTAGTGACAGTATTCCCAACAATGGGAGTTGCACATTTTCGGTCTGGAATTACAGTGAGAGTTATGAGTCAGCATTATCCACTTCTTATGGTGGGAGGAGGCTCCTTCATTGCTATTTGAGCACAAAGATTTACACCACAGCCAAAATCAAGTATGTCGAGAACACTGAGGTTAAAGACAGCCTCAATTCTGGCTTTATGGAAATTAAATGTTAGGGGTTTTCATTACAGACGAGCTGGGCTAAAAACGAATCCTCATTAACAGAATGCTGTGATACGTGGTTACATCTTCCCTTGTTGGCCAGAATGTGCCGTCTCTGAATTTAGCTCAACAATTTCATATGGCATTTTCCTGCTCCCTCCTCCTCCTTCGCAGTTCAAGAATAGGAATAGCTCTTACAGAAGGACAGAAGTTGTTTTTCATTAAAGTATCATAGTTTAGGGAAAAAAAACCCAACCTGATCCATCTCCTCTCCCTGCATGTCATTAAACACGCTCAGCGTGCAGCATCTCAGGTGCCTCGCAGGTGACATCCTCACCATCTTCAGAATCGAGTTTGCTCCTTCCCCCATCTCAGGCTCCTGCCTCAGCAGCACTTCCCTCCTGCCTTCTCATTTCCAAATCAAACACATCTTTATTAACCTCTGACTTCCCAAAGGAAAGCCTGAGGTTTCCCTGGGGAAATAAAAATGAAAGCCATGCCATTATTGAAGAAATATGTACAGCTGGTTAAAACGAAGGCACAATCTTGGAGAAAACCGAGGAGAAAAGGTCAGAAAACTTAAAACCTGGGTGTGCAGAGAGTCACAGTGTACCTGAGTAACAGCCTTATTGCACACGGCTGCCTGATAGGGAAGGTGATTAATTCTGTGAGATTGGACGGAGCCTGAAGGTTATGATTTGTAACTATCAAACACCTATCCATGTAATACTTTATTTGGAAACAATGTTTTTTTAATCTCTTGGCAAATCTGGGGCTCTCTCCTTGCTGGGGACTTTCAGCACCGTTGTGATGCAGCTGTGTGAACGGTACCAATTAAGAAAGAAAAGACTTCCCAGAAGAGACAGTATTTAGAGACCCAAAACAATTCAGGCAGAAGTCTTTTCCCTGGGCTACTGAGGTAGAGTCATCAGGAGATTGCATTCCAGCCTTTCCTGGAAATTGAAATTATATAGAACCATTGTCCTTCCCCCCAGACTTAGAAACAGTACAAGGGCAGAATGTAGCTGTCAAGGATGGAAACTTTTTCATGTTGACATCATCTTCATGGATATACATGTATGAATTCAGGCAGGGCACTGGCTGTGCAGCCACTGCTGCCTTTGCATCCTGCTGGGATTTTTAGGTGAATGTGGAGAGCCTCCATCCCTCACCTGTAACATATCTGTTATGGGCCAGTGTTTGATTGGCAATGCCCCTGCCCCAATTAAGGTGCACAAGGGATCACACGCCAAAGTCAATAGTACGGATTTTATTTGATAGTAAATATGGGAAAGAGAGAGAAAAAGCAGGAGAAAGAAACAGAAAAGAGGTGAGATGGACAGAAAGAGAGTGACAGAGACAGATTAAAGAGAATATCACCTTCTGTGGATTCCAGTGATGTCCTGATGATCCTCTCCAGCTGGCCTTGGTGGTGAGGGTGCCCTGAAAAGCACGGAATCCAGTGGATTAATTAATGCTCAGGCCAGGTGGGGATGTCCAGGTACCT
>VYZR01087715.1:10147-21509 GCA_013400675.1 Oxylabes madagascariensis
CTAGCTTGAGGCAAGGACTAGTTCTGCAGCCTAAATCTAGCTCAACACTACATTAGCAACAGAAGTGAGTCAAACCACAATTTCCCTGGGCTGAGGACTGTGTCTTCCTCCTTAACAATGAAGTGCCTTTTGCATGTTTCAACATTACATATAAACTTTTGTGGTGTTATATTGAGAAAACCAGCCAAGGCTGTGTTGCTTTTCACAGCCACAGAGAGGGGTATAATGGGAATCCAGCTTTGCTCCAGTGTGGAAGCTTCCCACTTCATAATAGAGAACAGGAGAAGGTGCCCACTTACCAGCATTTGTCTTGTAGACACTGCCCATCTGTATGCTGTTTATCTTCTAAAGACAACTGTAGATCCTTTTATCACTTCTCCATCCTTTCCAGCATCCCACCCCTGCTGGAGACATCAAGTGTCCTTATACACCTTAAATCATGCAGTTACTTATGTATTATTTGAGGCAGGAGACAAAAGCTGTACTGAGGTGGAATAGTTAAAAATGCTTCTCTCCAACAAACTATTTTTGACAAAACTTTTTTTTTTTTGTGAAATTTTAACATTTTTTGAGACATTACATTTTGATACAGCCTGTCTGAGTTCAGTAGGTGCTTAGACAACACTCTCAGGCACATGGTGTGATTCTTAGGGGTCCTGTGCAGGGCCAGAAGTTGTATTGTGACCCTGATAAATTCCTTCCAATTCAGCATATTCTATGATTAAAGTCCTATCTTTGATAGTTTGGGATTGAGGATGGGGGTTTAGAATGATTTTCAATAGAAATTTCAATGTAAAATATAAACATTTGAAGTGTACAATGAAACCTGACACATTCCTATTAAATGGTTGAAAACAGTCTACATGTGGCTCATTTAATAGCCTGAAATGTTCTGCAGAATGGAAAAATCATCTTTCTGTCCAGTGCTACTGCTGTGTTCTTTTTCTCCCTTTGTTTCCTTTTTCTTCTGCATGTGAATTGTCTTCCCAGCTAGGAGTTCCTACTGTTTTTTTTCTGCATTCTGTGTGCTGCCCACTGTTTTGGGCATTATTTTCTCTAGGTCTAAGGAGCCTGTTCCTGTTTTCTCCATCTTCTGTAGTTATAACTCGCTACACAGGAAGCACAGTCCTTGCTCACAGATGCATAGTTCAAGTTTGCTGTCACCACCATGCTGCAGAAGAGAGAGCATCAACAACTCTCTTCATGTGCATTTGAGACCTGGCACTTTGTGGCAAGGAGTCAGGGCAGGTTTGCTGTACAGAGAGATGAGGTATTCTGTAACATACACTGGAAGCTGCTGTTGGCTCTTATCTTCTACCCACTGCTGTGTAGCAGAAAGACAGACATAGCCCATTGCAGTTTTTTGTCATTTATTAGAAATGGCCCCTGGGGAACACATACATGCAAGTTACACAGCAGTGCCAGGGGTAGCACCTGTTCTTTCTGCTCCGAAGCACTCAGCAAATCCTGGATAGTTCTGCACCTTGTCCCCACAAGTACAGCAGGAGAGAAGTCCTTAGTGCTCTGGGCATGCTGGAGACTTTGCCTATTACCCAGGGAGTCAGTCACCAACTGCCTCCCATAAGCTTTGATACAAACTCCTCTGGGACTTGGTCTTTGACATCAGTCAGTTGAAATGTTGCCTGGACAAGACAAAAACAACTTGGTAATGACACTGATTGACAGAGTCCAACACTGACCCACCAGCAGGACTGGTGTCCTGGAGAAGTTCAGCTGAGCTTTCGTGGAAGTCTGGCAGTGAAGGTAGAAGATGACACCGACCTACAAAAAGCCCTTAACTTCAGTTTTTCTTCTTGTTTTGTGACAGCGCTTCTACCTCTAGGTATTGCAGCCCAATCAACATCCCCATAATAGAGAAACCTGTGATAGAGATACAGGATGAGTTGGGTAGAAAACGCTGGACAAGAGATGAGGCATCCCCTCAGCCCATAGCTGCTTGGGGAGTTTTTCTGGGGTGTCATAGCTCCAAAGAGAGCATGCAGGGGCAGGATGCAGAGCTCTACTTACTTGCTACCATGAGGGGTGCCATAATTCCAATTGTCAAGGCTGCAGTGTGGTATATGAAGACCTCAGAGAGGAAGTGAGCAAGGGCCAAAAAGAAGGTAAAGAGTGTGATGTGATAGAGGCTGTGGAAGAGCAGAAAAAAGCAGGTTATCATATCATACTATGGGCATGAATATGGCTGAGTGGAGAAAAATGCAAACCTCCATGGTACCCCATCTACTCTCACCGGCAGCACAGAGGGGACTTTGTTCCTTGCCTAGTGAGGTGCAAAATCTCCTTGGGCAACAGCTGAGAGGAGAATGGGGCAGCATGTTCAATGGTGCATTGAAAGGCACAGGCATTATCTGGCCTGAAGGAAGGTGAAGAGTAGGGCACCAGTAACATGAAAAGTATGTGCACACATAAAAAGAAGGTGAGAACTGGATGAGCAGAGAACTAGGGTGACAGGACTCGGCTGACTTCAGGCTGCATCACCCAATGTCTTCCCACCTGTGCTCTGCTACCCTCTATGGGCCGCAGCTGTTGAAAAAGGAGCAGGTTCAAGAGACGCAAAATAAAATTCCTCAAAGAAACAACTGATTCTTGGTAACTGGCATTGCTACCACCCCCTAAAAACTTATTGTTTAGTCCCTGCACCTCCCTACCTCAGACAGGCCTAGGCAATCCAAGCACGTACTGCCAGGTGAACAGTGACTTCTGCTGCGGGGCTGAGGGAAGCAGTTACAAAAGCGTTTTAGCAACCTTCAGTAAAGGCTTTGTCTTCCAGAGACCTCAAGTCAGCTTGCTTGGAAACCCCTCTCAGAAACACTTCTGTTAGCACAGGGAGAATTGGTGTGTCTCCCACTCGGCATCAGGCTGCCCCTCAGGCCTTGCTGTCAGCCCCAGGTAAGAGTGTAGGAAAGAAAGCAACTGGTTAAGACCACTGCAATGGGGCACCTAAAACCGTCCCAGTTTTCAGCTGAGCTGTCATAGTAAAAGAAGTATTGAACATCAGTCACACCACAGCATTGGCAATTGCTTAATTAACAGAGCAGCAATGCCAGTCAGAAAATGCTTTCCAAGCTAGAGCTCAGAGATTGGTGACAGTAAGAGGTTCTCGGATCTACCAGTTTCTGAATGAGCTAAGTACAGAAATCATACGTGCAGACTGTCCCCACAGAGGAAGAAGGGGACAGCAGCTATCACACGAATCCCATACTGCTATCTGAGCTTCTTCAGGGGAATGCTGTCAACACTATAGAAAGTTCAGGAACAGCTTTTGATTCCCCACCTCCTCTGTGCTGCACCCTAAACTCAGGCTGTGTCTAGCAAGCAAACCAATGGATTTATCGGGTGCTGCTTTACGTACGTCCTGTTACGGATGTCGATTGCGCAGAGGCAGCGGATCACTGATGACAACAGGGTCCAGACGCCGAAGGTCCGAGCCTGGAGCCCATTCACTGCGTAAAGAGGGAGGGAGCATATGGAGACCACGCACGGCCCTGCCTGCCACCCCCAGTCTCGCCGTGGAGGAGCACGCCGGGGCAGCAGGCGGCTTCCGGGCCCCAGTGGAGGGACCCCGAGGAGAGCCCAAGGCCCGCGGCCGGAGGGCGACCTCCAGGTGGGCCCTTACCGAGGCCGGGGCTGGCGGTGTACAGCTTCTCTGAGAGGAAGCCGTGATCGCGAAAGCTCTGCAGTGTATTCCCGGCGGCGATGACCGACACCATCACCAGCCAGCTGCGCAGCACGTTCAGGAACCGGCTCATCCTCCCGGCCGGCTCGAACCCGCACCGCGCCCGCCAGGCCCAGGCTGAGTCCCCGCCCGTTACCGGCGGCGCTCCCGCGGCGGCACCGGAGCGCCGCTACCGCCCCGCGCTCCCATTGGCCGCTGCGCGCCGCTCCACGCGCGCGCCACGTGACGTAGTTCGCCTCTCGCCAATCGGATCCCTCGCCGTGCCGGAGGCGGGCCCGCCGCCGTCCCCGCCCACCTCGCGGGAGTAGGTGGGAGCGCCGGCAGGGGGCGGAGGCAAGCGCGCCTGCGCAGTGAGGCGGCGGGCGCGCGCCGGGGCGGGGCCGCCGCCCGTCGGTTGTTGTAGTAACGGGGAAGCGGCGGGAGGGGCCCGGGCTGCCCTGTGCGCCCGGCCCGACGCGGCCCGGTCGTGCGGGGGCAGGTACGGCTGGCACGGGGACTCGCCGCCTTAGGCGCTCCCCGCCGCTCTCGCTGCTTCTGGGGCCGCCGGAGGTCGCCGCGCTTGACCTGGCGCTGGGTAGGCCGGGCCGTAGCCGCCCCTCCGGGCTGGAGGGCCTCTCCTGCGCCGGTGGAGGCGTTACGGTGTCCGGCCGCCCTCGGGCTGCGGGACGGTGTTGGCGGGCGTTTCCCGTTGGGACCGGGCCGGCCTGGCGTGGGTCTGCGGCCCAGGGCGGGGCAGGGACGCGCGTTACCGGTAAGCGCCCGAGTGGCTCTGCAGGCAGGTGCGGAGTCATCTGCTGGAAGGTGATGCTTCTTCCTGCGCTCTCGTGTCTCGGAGGTGATGTTTGACAGATCACAGATGTTTAACAGACTTGTTGATAGTCTGTGAGAAATACGCACCGGCAGGAAGTGGTAGTTACCTGATGCCTCTCACTGTCCCGCTTAGCTGTTCATTCCAGCGTTTAATCCTTACTGCAGGTAACTGCTCTTGCAACTAGGACTGGGCTGTATGAAAACTCCCTGAGGAAATGCCAGTTGGGATGGCTAAAGATCTGGAGGAAACTGGCTCATCCTCAGAGGAGGAAGAAGATGTTGTAGACGGACTGGAGTAAGTAGAAAAAAACCCCTCTGAACTGTTTCGATGTCTCTGTGCTTTCTGGTGGATCTGTAGTATGAAATGACAGGTGCATTTCTTACCCTTCTACCTATGAAGTGGAAGATGATTTGTTTGGGCCTCAAGCTTATGGGCAGGCTACCTACATCTGGAGCCTAAAAGACCACCACATTCATCAGGGTTGAATTTGCAACTGTTTTTTGGTTGCTCTGAAGTCCATAGTTTCATGGATTTCTTTCTGTCCTTTTCCTAAAATGGGAATGTTTTGATGATATATCTGTCCCCCCCCCCCTTTTTTTTTTTTTTTTTGCATGTGTGGGCTTTTTGGTTGGTTTTTTTTTTTCGTGTGTGTGTGTGTGTTTTGTGATTTTTTTTTTAGCTTTTACTATTGCAGAGATTGGAAATCTGTTCAGTAGATTCATATATGATGTTTTATGTAATTTCTATAAAACTTCTTTTGATAACTCAACTACTAGACTTCATATTTCTTACTAGTAACAAGTCATAATGTTAGTTCCATCTTTGTTTTGTTACTTCTTTTAGCTTTGCTTGTGAAGGAATTGCTCCCTTATTTTTTCCCACAGCAGAATCACTTTTGTTTCACCTGGACCTACTTCACTGTGTCCTGTTAGGGTTTTTTTGGGAGCACATTGAGACTGAGTGCCTAGCTGCAGACTATAGTGACATTTAGAGGAATGTTGCTTCGTAGCAAATGGTTGGCTTGGATTTGCTAGATCCTCATGAATGGAAAGGTCCAGAACTAACTTCACCTAGAATGTAACTGTAGCAGTATGTCTGCATCAAGTGACATGGGGTTATGCTAGGAATGAATGACTGTCACCTGGAGGATTGAGCCTTGCTGCAAATCCTCAGGACAGGCTTAGTATAAACGCCTGTCCTGTTGCCTCAGCTCCTTTTCCACTTACATAAGGCTCTGGCTGGTAGTGTAAATTCTGGAAGCTTCTTGGGTCCCTTCCAGTCTGAATAGTTAATTATACATTAGTTATAGATTTCTTTCAAAAATTATCTTGTGAAGGTAGCGGAAGCAGGTGGGAGTGCTGTGACGTTAATTTGTCTGGGTGATAATGGTAGTAACTTTGTTAAGAGGACCAAGACTACCCTTAAGAGCCCTTGTCCTAGCATCAGAAAGTTGCCCTTTTATCTCTGTTCCTTTTTTCTAGGTGTTGGAAGTGTTTTGTCTTGTGTAGCTTCTCCAAACCTTTGGCAGACAATGATCTTTCACATTCTATAGACAAATGCTTTTGTAGATCTCTGTCAGTCTTTATATTTCTTCTTGCTAGTGTAGAGATGTCTCTCCAACCTCTCAGTCTCTGTTTTCTGTTAATTTTTTCATGTTTTTAATTTCCATGTGCAGTGGTAATAAACAGCCAGTGTTTTATTTACCTAGGGAAGTTGACAGTTTTTCTTTGTGTGATCCTAGAATTTGATATAACAGGTCTTAATTTTTTTTGGTGTGTCCTGAATTCCTCTGAGGAGATGATACTTCCCGATGTAGTCTTGTTGGTTTGTACAGACCTGATCACTGCATTTCAGAGCCTGTAGCTCAAGTGGTGCACTGAGAGGCATCATTCTTTAATTCTTTCCTTGCATTCCACTGTATCTGACAGGAATTAAAAGGGAAGAACACAGCTTTATCCATTGTGTTGAGCCAAGTCTGTTCTAGTCTCTCAAACTCTGCTTTTTTTGTACACTTCAGACTCCAGTATTACAGCCAGGCAGACTGCACTGATCTGCAGTTCTAAAATTGGAGGCTGGAACCTGCATTGCAAGATCTGGTTGTGTGGATACCAGCAATTGTGGTTTATCATGAATTATAGATCTTGTTTTCAGGCTATAAACTCAGAGAACTGTAGCTGTGAAAGCTCATGAGGCCTCTCCTAAATTATACCCACTAAAATAAATACAGATCTAAACAGGATTAAATAGAACTCAGACTGGCAAGACCAACTCAAAAAGAGGAAGGTTCCCTTTGTAGCTGAGTACCAAGGGTGCTGTGTTGCATTTGTGTGGCCAGATTTTGGTAGTGGGAGGGCCCCAGGGTGGGTTCTGTGAGAAGCTGCTAGAAGCTTCCTCCATGTCTGAGAGAGCCAATGCTCCAATACGGAGCTGCCACTGGTCAAGATGGAGCCCAGGAATGATGGCAGAAACACCACTGTAGTAACATACCTGTGAAGAGAAAAAAAAAATATTGCATGGGGGTAATAGTGCTCAGAGAAGAGAGGAGTGAGAATATGTGACAGGAAGAGCTCTGCAGCCACCAAGGTCAGAGGGCGAAGAGGTGTTTCAGGTGCTAGAGATGAGATTCCCTGCAGCCTGCGGTGAAGACCATGGTGAGGCAGCTGTGCCCCTGCAGTCCATGAAAATCTGTGGGTGTGCAGAGATCCACCTACAGCTCGTGGAGGAGCCCCACACTGAAGCAGGTGTATGCCTAAAAGAAGGTTGGGTTCCCATGGAAAGCCTGTGCTGGAACAGGCTCCTGGGAGGGACCTCCAGACCTATGGAGAGAGGNACTCAGACTGGCAAGACCAACTCAAAAAGAGGAAGGTTCCCTTTGTAGCTGAGTACCAAGGGTGCTGTGTTGCATTTGTGTGGCCAGATTTTGGTAGTGGGAGGGCCCCAGGGTGGGTTCTGTGAGAAGCTGCTAGAAGCTTCCTCCATGTCTGAGAGAGCCAATGCTCCAATACGGAGCTGCCACTGGTCAAGATGGAGCCCAGGAATGATGGCAGAAACACCACTGTGGTAACATACCTGTGAAGAGAAAAAAAAAATATTGCATGGGGGTAATAGTGCTCAGAGAAGAGAGGAGTGAGAATATGTGACAGGAAGAGCTCTGCAGCCACCAAGGTCAGAGGGCGAAGAGGTGTTTCAGGTGCTAGAGATGAGATTCCCTGCAGCCTGCGGTGAAGACCATGGTGAGGCAGCTGTGCCCCTGCAGTCCATGAAAATCTGTGGGTGTGCAGAGATCCACCTACAGCTCGTGGAGGAGCCCCACACTGAAGCAGGTGTATGCCTAAAAGAAGGTTGGGTTCCCATGGAAAGCCTGTGCTGGAACAGGCTCCTGGGAGNGAGCTCTGCAGCCACCAAGGTCAGAGGGCGAAGAGGTGTTTCAGGTGCTAGAGATGAGATTCCCTGCAGCCTGCGGTGAAGACCATGGTGAGGCAGCTGTGCCCCTGCAGTCCATGAAAATCTGTGGGTGTGCAGAGATCCACCTACAGCTCGTGGAGGAGCCCCACACTGAAGCAGGTGTATGCCTAAAAGAAGGTTGGGTTCCCATGGAAAGCCTGTGCTGGAACAGGCTCCTGGGAGGGACCTCCAGACCTATGGAGAGAGGGACCTACCCTGGAACAGATTTGCTGGCAGGACTTGTAACCCTGTGGGGAACCCACGCTGGAGCAGCCTTTTCTTTAGATACTCCACCCTGTGCAAAGTGGCACATGCTGGAGCAGTCCATGAAGAACTGTAGCCTATGGACAGGATTCACATTGGAGAAGTTTGTGGAGGACTGTCTGCTGTGGGAGGGACCCCATGCTGGAGCAGGGTATGGACTCACTCTGGGGAGGAAGCAATGGCAGAAACAACGTGATGAACTGGCTGTAACCCCCATTCCACATTTCCCTGCACTGCTGAGGGGAGGAGGTAGAGATTCAGGAATAAAGTTAAGCCTGGGAAGGAGGGAGGGCTGGGGGGAAGGTGTTTTTAAGATTTGATTTACTTCTCACTATCCTGATCTGATTTTGATTGGTAGTAAGTTCAATTAGTTTCCACGAGTCGAGTCTCTTTTGCCTGTGACTGTAATTGGTGAGTGATCCCTCCCTGCCCATAACTCATGACTCTTTTGGTAAATTTTTTCTCATCTGTCCAGCTGTGGAAGAGAATGATGGAGCAGCTTTGGTGGGTGCTTGGCATCTAGCCAGGGTGTGGAACCACCACAGATATGTAGCGTGTACATGTTGAGTCAGCATAGGCAGGGCTTAGGGACAGCGATAAAACTGCGGCTGAAATGCAAAGATTAAATTTCTTTTTGTTACCTTGCTCACTGAGGGATCTCCAAAGCAGCATCAGAGGCACGCAAGTGGAGCTTGGAACTTGCTAGAGGATCACTGAAGCTGCTGCTCGCACCTGTTTTTCAGGGATTCCTGCAGGTGTATTTGACCACTATGCTTTGACCTTTCCGACTGTAGGGCAGGAATCTCAAGCATGTTTGGTAGAGTGCCTTGAAGTCTATCACTGTGCTGTGCTATCTGACTTCAGATATTCTACTTGTGAAACACACAAAGATGGACAACAGTTACAGTGTCACATGTGTTTTTCTACACCCAAGCTGTAAGTCACTTTGGCATGCTTACAGTCCTCACTAATCTTCCACTGTTTTCCCCGGGGGGTTTGCTTATGTTCAGTCCACAGGTGGCTAAGTGTGGAGAATTGCTGTGTTGTTACTGTAACTAACTGCTGCATGTATGAAGCTCAGCAGTTGCTTACACTGTTTGTCTTGTCCTTTCAGGGATCATCCATGTATCAAGTGGACTGGTGGTGGCTGCAGGCGAGTCCCTGTCTTGGTGTTTCATGCTGAAGCCATTCTGACTAAGGACAGCTACCTCCGTCTAATTGGAGGTGGGTGCTACTATGTGCCAGCTTTTGGCTTGAAGGCATGAGGTAAAGTCTCTTACCTGATGTTTCCTTCACTTTGTGGTGGGAAGAGGACATGATAGGAAAGAAATTAGAATCCTCTCTTGTCTCTGACCACTGAGACATTCAGAAATGTTTAATCTGTTGATGAATGCTTATAATGTCTTTGGATGATGGTAAGTGTCTGTCCCTCCACTGGGCCCTGATATATTTTGAGTTGGAACTGTCTGCTTGCAAACTGAACTTGGAGGCCATGCTAGCACTTAGAACCGCAATACAAATTCACCATAGCTAAAACCTTAAAATCAATTGTTACAGTGAGTTTTGAGAGCATTTCACTGGGAAATAAAGCAGCCAGCCCCACAGTTGAGCAATAATAAGATGTAGTAACAAGTCTCTGAGTCTACAGCCTCACAAGTCTGAGAAGGCCGTAAACAAAATGGTTGCTGGCAGCACTTGAGTTGGGAGACCAAACCTGTCTAGTGTCAAATAAAGGAGAACCTCTAAAGAGGCTGAGTTGTTATGAACAGTCACTTTGGATTTGAAAAGTTAGTACTTATGGGTGTGTACAGCTGGGAGCTCGTTCTGGATGTGCTGAGTTGGAGAAAAGCTAAAACTTACTCAGCTTCTTTTTGTGAAGGTGCTGACACTTCTTTCTTCTCTTGCTTTTTCCTTTCTTAAGTTATTGGTGCTATTGTTTCTAATATATTATCCAAGCAGAAGTGCTTCTGGCTCATTGGGGTAAGGGGTGGAGGTGATTTATATGTGGAAACTCCTGATCCTTTTCATGGGAGTTAAAAACATACTTGGATGTCAGAAGCTAATTGTAACTCACATTTTTACTGGAGTGTGGGGTCTCTTCTACTTTTTCTCGCATGGTTTAACAAGTTTACTGCGGAATAGTGCAACTTGTTAAATTTCCTCCACTTTTGTCTCGTTCCTGATTATGATACTTCCTACTTTTCGACTTACTTTTGTTGATAGAACATATTTCCTGAAGTTTAATCTAATCTTCACGCTTTTATTCTCAGTTTGAATCAATTTTTGCCTTTTCTAGGCAGTTCTGTATTCTAGCATTGCAATTTCTTTCTCTGCTGTCTTTGAACTCTTTTTTGGATTGCCACATCCTTTTATATTACAACTGACCTCTAGTCTTGCTACTTGCTTTTGGTTTATCTTATACCTCCAGGGCTGCTTAGTGCCTTTGTTTTTATGACTTTCTACTTGCACAGTGAGTTTTTTTTTATTTCCTTGTACTATTTACTTTATTTCTCACTGTATTTGCAGTTATTTGTTGGAAGATTGGTACAGGTGAATGAGATGTAAACAAAATTTCAGTGCTTTATTTTGGGTTTTCAGAATCTAAAAAGTGATCACATAAGGTAGCCGTGTCAATGAGGGACATTAGACATGATTACTTTTAGCTGGTAACAACAATATTGAATAGAGAAGAAAGCTGAAATCATGTTTGTAGTGTTACAAAGCAGTCTATATAATAGAATGTTTTTAAAAAAATAATCTGGGTATTTGTTAGGCTGTCTTATGCTTTATTTTTATATGATGGGGTTGTGATGTTACTGTATTATAGCTAAGGATTGATGTCATTTCAGTGATGTTGATGTTGGCATTTCCTATCTCCCTTTGCCTGTTATGTGCTGCTAATCTCTGTGAATTAAGTGCAGCTGTACTGTCTGAGTCCTTTTCTTTGGTAGCATGAGTGACTTTGGGTTATTCTTCCAGGTGCAGACTCTAATCCCATGTCTCTTTGCCTCTTCACAGAGCGCTTCCACATGTCCTATAAGATTGTGCGAACAGACAGCCGCCTGGTTCGGAGCATTCTGACTGCCCATGGATTCCATGAGGTGAGTGCAATGAGCTTCTGATCTGATTTGTGCTGGGCTGGGAGG
>VYZR01087721.1:38172-56464 GCA_013400675.1 Oxylabes madagascariensis
GAGGCGCCCTCCGCGCTCCTCGGGGCCGGGGCGCGGGGGGCGCGTTCCGGGGTCCCGGGCAGGTGCGGAGCGGCTCCGGGGCCGCTCCTGAGCCGGCCGCCCGCGCTGCCGGGCCGTGCCCGGGCGGGGCAGTGCCCCGTGAGGCGCCCGGGGCCGCTGGAGCGGTGCTCTGTGCTCGGAGTCGCTCGGGTTGTGTTTCTCTGCCTGTCCAGCGACACACCCACAATAAACTGCCCACTAGAAGTAATAAACCCAACGCGCGGTGGACTTAAAAAGAAGCTGTAAGTGAGTTTGGTGTTTCGGGAGAAGGCTGTGCTTGTGTGAGGACATGCTGTGTGCTTGCGTTGTACATACTTTTTTCTCCCACCTTTGACAGTCCTTGGTGGCCTCTGGGGAGCAGCCGGCGTTTCCCTGAGGGCTGGCTCGGGTTTTGGTGACTCCGCTTGTGGAGCGGGCAGGTGTTGAGTGTTTGCTGTTTCGTGAGACTCTGAAATCTCATCTTTTTCTTGAGCATACTTCAAAGACCTAACGTTGTTTGTCTGCGAAATTGACCCAGGTGCATTTTCCTGTTATTGGTGTTGTCTACAAAAAACTGACTTGAGAAACCTTTTAAATGTGAGTTCCCAGATCTTCTCTGTATTCTTAACAGCATCTGCCTCCTCTTCCACGATAGAGATAAAACTAATTTTCAAACCTGGTACAAGCTGACAAAGCTAATTGTAATTTCTTTACTGGGGAGTATCACTATGCTCTAATTTCCTGCCCGATATGTTTTACTGTAATTCATGCCCTTGAGAATTTGTGCGACTGTGAGTTGTTGGAGAGAAATGCCCTCAGAGGGAGCTTTTTCAGACAGTGTATTTCGATTGCTGTAAGCTATGCAGTTACCTGAAATCTTCTTATAAAACCTTTGCAACATGTTGTAGAAAACCCAAAAGAGATTGTTGGTGATGCATTCAACTGTAAGTGTTTTCTGTTAAGTATAACCAGCACCCTGCATACAGTGCTCATGATGGTTATGTTTGCCTGTGCTAGCAGTTTCTGTGGCTGCTTGCTCTTTGTAGAGGTGAACCAAGGACAACGATGGCCGTATTTATTTGAGAAACGTGCTTCCCAAATGGAAGCACGGTGAAGGAGATAGACCTGAGGCATTAAAATACACTAACCCAAGTGTTGGAAATGGCCCTGGAGCGCTGGACTCGGGAAGCAGCCTATAAAGTGGTAGGGGAAGAGTTGTGTTAAGGCTAAAGCTGAGGCATAGAGAGCACAGGCTAAAGCCTGTGTGCTTTGAGGATGCAGCTCTTGTTCCCACTGTACACTAACATTAAACTTCCACATTTCTCCTTCAGCTGACTGTTAAATGTGTGATACAGTGCTGTTACAGTGGGAATTTTTGTGGTGCTCACTTAATGTTTATGAAGCGATACGTGTTATTTACACGTTCATGACAAAATATCTGTAGGTATACATAAATATACAGGATTTAACTCTCCTGTTAGGGGAATTGGTCAGCAATATTTATATTACTATAAGATCTATTAACTGTGTATGCACTTGTACACCTCTGTAGAGGGATATTTCTTTAAGACAGAAAATAATAATCTTTGTTTGTGGTTGCACACAAGCACTTAGGTTAATGAAACCTGGATGGTTAAACCATGAAGTTGATTTTCCAAGTGATGTGTGTGCCAGTGATTTGCCTGGGTTACAACAGTGATTAGACAAAATTGTGGGACAAAATTGTATCACGGGGATTATTTTAAACAAATATAAAACTTCAGGTATTTCTGGGCTGCTTATGAGAGGAAGCTGGATCAATATCACTGTGTATATACCCTACTGCTGGATTTTTTTCCCTGAGCTTTGTTATTAACTATTGTTAGATACAGAACTGCCTGGGTCGTTGGTCTGTCCCCACAGAGCTGTCCTTGTGTTCTGTTGTTGTGTTCCAGCATGCTCAGAGTACGTGTCATCAGTATCTCTGGGACAAACTTGGTTTATCTCAAAGAACTAAATGTGCTGCTTTCGCAAAACTGCCGTGGCTTCTTTACGTCTGAACTGAGAGGAAATGGTTGAGTGATGATGAAATCTAGTTTTCTGGGTTTTGTTTTTCATTTGCTGCTAAGATGCTTCAGACATTGTAACCGAAACATCTTATAATTGTTCTCAGATCCAAAGCTCAAAAATATTTGGTAAACATGAGGTAACTTCATTTGGAAGTTGGTCTGGAGTGTCATCACTTGAAAATTGAATGGAAAAATAAATCTGCTTTAGATTAAAGTATTAATATATTGAGCATATGAGCAGCTTAACTTCTCAATGTTGTTTGTATCAGCAGGATGCTTTATTCAGCTTCAAAAGCCAAGGAGATGTGGATTTACTTTGCCTGTGTCCTTTATACCTTTGCAAAGCAGAATAAATCTGTGCTTTAAGAGTTGTACAATTCTTTTGAAGTTACTCTCTAGCCTGTTACAGTCTCCTTACAAAAGCTGTAAACAGTTGAAATACCACAGCCAAGAAGGTCCATCTTGAGGAATTTGCTTGCGTGGTGTGGTGAAGAAGATACAGCTGGTAGGAGTCATGTGCTAGTATAATGCAGCCTGTCTTTAAAATAAATACTGAAGGGGAAAATCGTGAACACCCTTCCCCCTCCTTCACCCCAAACTACAGGAGTTTTCTTCTATTCAGTTGGGTATGTTATGTGTGTAGTCTTTATATGTATACTCTTGTTAGGTAGGGGCCGAGTTAATTGTCATTTTGTCCTGTTGCTTGGAATGTTTGGGATTAGTTGCTGCTTTTAAGGGTGTGCTGTGTGCATGAGAGCATTATCCTGTGGATGTGGCAATTCACTGTCCAATATTATCTGGCTGTTTGAAGGTTTATGATGGGCAACTGAGTATCTTGAAGCTTTCTTTGGGATAGGAGATATATCTCTGAAGTGCTGGGAGCTCTGTCTTTTTGACTTTCACTATGTAATTAATGCCAAATTTTGTTTTACATATCTGGTGACTTTTTCTGTCCAAGGCGTACCACTATAAACCAACTATAGTGATTTTATTTCATTTATGTGCTGCCTTATAAGCCTTTAAAACAAATTGATTTACTTCAAGATGTCTGCATGACAGAGTTGCATAATGCAAATTCTGTCTGGTGATTATGGAAGAAGGTGACTAATGTATTTATAAAGCACTGCTGGCATGTGCTTAAATACCAAGCGTTCCCTGGATGTGTGTGGTTGTTAGTTCAGTGCTTTTGGACATATTCAGATGAAAATGGTGGGAGGGTGTATGTGTGTTTTGTATCTGTGTATGCAATGACAAATCAAGCAAGTTGTCTCATATAAAAGGCTAAGCTCTGCTCCTGGAGCAACACTCTGACATTTTCTGGAGTGAGTAATAAAGTGATGAGGCAAGGATTTCTTGAGAACTTTGCTGTTATCTTGCAATAGTGTTAGAATTCATAACAGTAAATTTGTAAGACTTAAAGACAACACCTGCAGCAGTCTCCTGGCAGAAGGCTAAAATGAACTTTTATAACCTTTTCAGGTCACCTTGTAATGGAAGAAAGCGGAGCTGACCATGATATTGCTATGGAAGGATCTGACAATTTATTCATAGGCAGCTGTAATGGTACAGAACAGTCAGAAACAAATGATCAGGTTTTTCAGGTGAGATATGAATGCTTTGTCCTTGTAGATGCTTCCTTTACATCCACTGTGGGTTTAAATATGCTATTTCATCAATGCCGGGGTTTTTCCTTGCCTTTAGAGTAATACATCGTGTCTTTTAAGAATGTACATCCTTCCCTTGGATTCCTGTGCCATTCAGTTTTGAACTGATGAATATCCAGATGTTAATGTAATGACAACCTTCAGTAAGTATGTGCTGCTACAGTGCTTAAGAAATGCATGTTTCATCTTGTTAATCCTTTAAAAAAGGATACTTTATGACATGCATTGGAGTGGAGAGGTTCAGAACAGGTGAAAATGAGGTGGCATTGCTTAGTGACCAAATGCGACAAATAAAGAGTCCAAGGACACAGGACACCTGGTATGTATTGAGGGAGAGGAGTCTTTCATGTATTTTTTATCAGATATTGCCAGGTCTTCTTATTTGGGGAGATTTCTGTGCCTGAATGCTCTTCTGCAGAATGTTCTTCTAACATAAAATGTCATTTAGGTAGTGATTTACTTGTGTGCTTATGGTCTCTGCACAATGTCTTTAATACAAGAGGTACCATTTGTTTGTTGCTGCTTTTCTGGTGTAGTTCACAGTAGACAGTTTCAGCACAAAAGATTTATACCTGCCAAATTTTTGATGAGGTTATTTAGATCAAATCTGACTTATATATAAAATTTAGAAACATTTTTCCTCATTCTTTGGTTTGTAGTGTATTAATTTTTGTCACAAAAACATCAGAGTTGTTTGTGCAGTTGCTACAAGAGATACAACAAATTCCAGCCCTTGCATTGGTCGAATGACAGCTTGACATGCTATTGTACACAAGGACTGCCTAATTTTCCATTATTTTTACATGCTTGTTGTTTGTGTTGTCAGAGTTTCAACAAGACAAGTATTTGTGCCTATGCACTTAAATTTAGTGAAAATGGGATGTACTCTAAGACTTCAGTTCTGCAAACTTGATGAAGATACATACTCTATTTTTTTAAGATTTTGAAAATCTGATTCTTGGCCTTGAATCAGAGGTTGTGTTGCTCGTGTTTCTTCTGTGGTAAAGAATTTTAAAAGCGTGTAAAGATTTTTTTCTTCATAGCTAAATGCATGTATGGAAAGGCGGGTGGAATAGTATCTAGGATTTCTTCTGAAGTCAAATCAAGTTGGTGAATATTTTACCGGGTTTTTTTTGGTATAAGTCTTCTTAGTTTCTGGACAGACTTGAGATGTTTTAAAGTGATGAGTGGTTTTAGGGAGCAGATTTTGAGAAAAAGGGATTTGTCTTTTGCCTTAGTAGAGAGATTTCATTCTGGGAAGCAGGAATATGAGTACTTTTTCAGCATGGAAATAGAAAACAAAAGTAGAACTGCTAGTGTGTTAGTCTCTTGCTCCAGAAGGACAAGTGCTCTTCTAGCTTCTAGTGCTCCTCTTAGTATACAGTATAGCACACTATGCTGGTTTTAAATGTTCTTTTTTTTTTTTTNTTTTTTTTTTTTTTTTTTTTTTTCTCTTCGTAGAAGTTGCTACTCAAAGTACATTTTACTGTTTTTCCTCTGTGAAAGCAACTAACGTGCATGGATTCCAGGGATCCATTGTTCGGCCAGAGCGACCCTCCCCCGGCGCTGCCCATCGCAGTCCCGCTCTCGGGCAGTCCTGCAGCATCGGCTGCGCTGCCGCGGTCCCGCTCCGCAGAGGAATTGCACCCGCCAGAGCAGCCCAGGCAGCCCCTGTGTGAGCTGCAGCCCCTGGGGGGGCCCGCTGCACCCATGGTGAGTGTCAGCACATGGGGCTGGGGCTGTGCTCGCACATGAGGGAGCTCTTTGGAGAACTGTCTTACGTGGTGGCTTGTTGTAGCAACAGGCTGATTCAGACTTTATCTCTAGCAACAAGGTGGAACTTTTCAGTGGTACTGTTCACGATCCAGTTGCCCTTCTTCAGGTAGGCAAATCCTGTCTGCAGCCATTACTAATTTTATTAAACAACAACTGATGTCTTCTGTCAGTATCGAGCCTGGATGCTGTAGTGTGATAAGATCTTGTATTTCTGTTGCTGCTGCTTTCTCTATATTCCCCAAATAAATCTGTCTGTGTTTTTTGGGGGAAATCAGAACATTAGCAGGAAAATAAGTCATTATGTCTCACCCTTCCCTCAGCCCTCAATTTTTCTTAAAATGCTGCTTTGTAATTTGTAATACCTACTCTGTAAAAAAGTAACTCTCTCACCCAGAGTCATTTTAATTATTGGTAAATATAATATAAGGAATTGTTCAAGTTTTTCAGAATCCCAGGTGATTTAATTTGTATTGTTTTTTAAGCTGTGGAGCTTTTCTTCTCTCTGCTTTTGCATGGAATGCTGCCCATAGAGGTCAGTTTCTTAGAAGTAAAGGTCACAATTTTTATGTTACTATTAGTTCTGTTAGTCCATGAGTGGAGTTACAGTGAATCCAACCACGAATGGTTTTCAGGTATTTGATAGCTTTAATAATAGAGTTGTCAGTTTCAAATAAACGTGTCATTCATTGTAGAATCAGGTAGAGTGTTTTTTTTCTTTCCTTAATTAAAGGCCTATTTTAAAAGGGGAAAGTAATTTTAAGAAATCGACTATTAATAAAGGGACAGTTTTTGTATTATGTAAAGTCAAGTAAATATTCGGGCCCTAACTCTAAGCAAAAGATTTCCTGTTCTGGTAATAATCAAGCCCAGTTGTGCTGTGTATGATCACCATACAAACGAGAGCCATTCATGCTTCTGTGTGGCTGCCTTACAGATGATTGTTGCCAGCCAGTCAGAAGATGGACAGGTGCTGCATGTCATTCCTTCTGCCCAGCCAGGAGTGACCCAAGTGATTATTCCTCCAGGTCAGCTTCTGGATGTGACCAGCCCGCAGGGTGAGTTTAACCTGTGGGACTTGAGGGTTTGTGCTCCTGTGACTTATCTCATCCTCCATGGTCTTTTTTAAGCACCTTGTTTCCTTGCCTTAGTCAGTTATAAGACAAAATGTGCACTGAATCTTGCTTTCTGATTGTGAGTCTGGTGCCTCACACACCACATTTGCTGTTGGGCAAAAACCTTATGAAAGCTTATGAGAGCTATTGTGCCCCGTTTCTGCAGGATATGTGATGGGTAGATTGACATATCAAGCAGAGAGTTGTTTCTTGCCTTATTTACCTTTAATAAGGGTATTTGTGCCATCAGCTGTACTATCGGCTTCAAATTTTCAGTATTTGTTTACTTCATTGTGAATGAAGTAGTTAATTCCTGTAGTGCAGACAGGCCAGAAGAACATTAAATCTTCTGTTCCAGAGATCACGGGTGATGATGCATCTTCTGTGAAGCCAGGAATGAATCACTTACCTAGAAATTCAGTTCCCAGTCAAGGAAAATAAGATATAACTTTCCATTCATTGGAATGTGTTAGTTGTCACATTTTAAGCATGTGCTGAGATACACAACCAGAAGTGCAAATTTTAAGATTTTCTCTAGAAAGTGGACACACTGAAATACGAAAGCATTGATTGGTATTTTATCTGCAATCCTTGCTGGATGGTAGAACACTGTGTAGTAGTTTGCATTCACAGAGTGAGACTGAGAATGAGGTGGTTGTGTTTTGTTAAACTCTCAAATGTTTTTTACACTGTTTTTTCATTCCATCTATAAAATTCTCAAGATTTGAGCACTGTTTAAGTGTTCCTGTGGAATGATAGCTCAGAGTAAGAATAGACTCCTGGTGCTGTGTGGATAGAAGAAAGGTTTGCAATTCAAGTCATGATCTAGCCCTTTTCACTTAGGGTTGCAATATGGTTTCCTTACCTTGCATTGAGAGACTTGTTCCTACCCTAGTGCTCAACCTTCCCTCCCTTTCCAGCAGGAGTAAACCAGATTTGGTTACAGCAGAATCTTACATTAAAGCCAACTGAGAGCCTTTAGTTACAAAATAATTGCTGCTACTCTTTGTAAGCATTAAGTTGAAACACTAAATAGTAGTTTTGCATTTCCATTTTTCATTCACCTTGGTGTCATAGTATTTGAATACATGTTCTACAGCAGTGCTCCAGGTATCATTTGTGGGGCTTTTTTTTGTTTGTTTTGTTTTTTTCTAGAGACTTACTGTGTAAAAGACTTCATAGTGATTTGGTCTTTAAAAGGCAGTTGGGGATTCTTGTCAGCAGTTTACTGTGCAGGTGAAAGGGAAAGGAGAATGGCCTGTCAGCTCCTGAGTTTCACTTGTCTGCACATGGTGGTAATGCGTGGAATGGTGCAGACTTCAAAGTAGCCTGTCGTGTCTTAAGGGCACATCTCTGTAGGAGGAACCAGTGCTTTGAGCCAGAGTGGTGTTAATACAAGTGCACACTTAGGAATCTTCTTATGGAGCTTTGTGTGGATCCATTTCTGTACTGTGTCAATAGCTTACCACTCTCTCTGGATGAGGGAAAGAAGCTTTCATAACTGAAGGGCAAAAATCCCTCATCTAAAGAGACCTCGTGTGTTTATGTTCAGACCAAAATATTGAACGTCTGCTTTCACAGTTTTCCATTATGTTTTTGTTTAACTGTACACACAGGCTTCAATTTAAGAGCAATTTTTGGCTTGTGGAGTGCTCCCTATTACCAAGAAAGGCTAAAACATTTGTTCTAACAGCATGTTAGATTCAATTACAAGAGGCCTGTTTTTCTTGTTTAAGTGTTCTTTTCTAAGTACAAAGCAGTATCATTACCTCCTTTTTTTCTTGTTTTAAAAGCAACCAGTATGTGACTTGCAGCTGAACAAAATACTTGTGCAATCTTATATGGATTCCTGGAAGCAGAGTAATTTGCAAGTTGTTCTGATTATTTGCCTAGTTGTGGAGGGATTCATAAGCAGTAGCACAATTACCAAAGTCCTTAAATATAAGCAGCCTTATCAAGTGTACCTTCATATGTGTGCCAGGAGT
This sequence comes from Oxylabes madagascariensis, assembly GCA_013400675.1. Classification (NCBI taxonomy): domain Eukaryota; kingdom Metazoa; phylum Chordata; class Aves; order Passeriformes; family Timaliidae; genus Oxylabes; species Oxylabes madagascariensis. The sequence continues at coordinate 46,776 of VYZR01087721.1, forward strand.
TTGAGCACTGATTCACAGCTATTAGACTGCTTTATCATCTATGAAGCTTCTTTCATATGTCAAAAGGCTTGCTTTAACAACACACAAAGTTTAATCATAGCTTGTTTTTCCTCATTCTACATTCAGTTATTAACCAAGAAGCTGCTTTTTTTTTTTTTTTTTTTAAAGATATTTCAGAAGAGAAGTGTGGTGATGGGAACCTGCAGACTGTGGTGGTGGCTTCTATAGCAGACAGTTCAAGCAGTTACATTCTACATCCGCAGGCATCTCTCACCATATCGAAGAAAACAAGCACCAGGTAGGTCAGGGGTAAAAGGGATGAACAATCACTTTGACCCACTGTTAGCACTGCCTTTTTTTCTTGTAGTTTCTTTTTGTAATGGTTATCACAAAATTACCATGGAACAGAGGTTATGAACCCACAGTGTACGAAATGTTTGGAGGACTTGAGTGTAGAAACCAGTGGGGTTTTAAAATACTTTTATTCACTGTAAATTATTTTAACAATGAAATAGAATATGAAGAAAATGAACCACAGGTTTTCAAGGCATGTTGATACGATATCCGTAGTTCGATCATATGCTCTAGGGTTATACATAATACACTGATTTGATCTTACCTGTAGTTTAGACTAAGTTGTTGCTTTTCTAAATGTCTGTATAGACTTCTATTTTTATTTTTTTCAGGGTAGTGGAAGATTCTTTTCCCATCCCTTTTCAACCATTGCCACTAAATACACCTGCATGGGCGCGCCATCTCAGGAACTGTGAGGTAGGCCACAAAGAATTCTGACTTAATGTTTCATCATCTAGCTCTGAGACAGTGTTCCTGTTCCTTGAAAGGAATATTTCATAGCTGTAGAAGTGTTCAAGCTTCCTGGCATATAGCACTGGTACTGCTAGCACAGTTAAACACAGAAAATGCTGTGAAATCCCTTTCTATTTTGAGAATTTTAGAATAATTGACCATCAACACCTCCTGAAGTAAAAGAAGTGCTGTTGGAAACCTGCTACCTTGTAGTGCTGGGAAGAGCCATTGTGCGCCATGTTAGAGTTTGCTGTTGAACAACAGCGCAAACTTGGCTGACTTTTGCAACTGTTCATGTGGTTTGTGTTATCATGTAGAAATCAAAATCCATATGATTGGCCAATGTCAAGTCTGAGACTTAACACACCCTAATATCAATATTTCACTAAAGATTCCTATTTTAGATATTCTTGCTGATTTCTCTTTTTGTCCCAGCAAGTTAGGTTACTTGTGCTTGTTTTCTCTTTTGTTAGAAGATGCTCTGTCTTTATGTTCTGTGATGGTTTTTGACCTGAAAAGAACTCTTCCTTTTTTTCATATTGTTAAGTGTTTGCAGAACTGCCCTGATGACGAGGACGCCATCAGCAGCTAGAATGTATCATAAATCCCTTAACAGGAAGGGAGGGGAGATGGGAAGTTTCTTGAGTGACCAACTACCCCTTCCTCCTGCTGCCAGACTCTTCCTGATAGTTGTTTATTTTACTGTCTCTTAATACCTTATAAAAGGAAAGCTCATACTCTGTAGCTGCCTAATCTCTTTAGGTATCTCTACCACTTCCTTTTTTTTTGTTTGTTTTCCTATTGGCTTGACCACTGATAACTAGAAGCTGCAGTTTGAGGGACCTAGAAATTGAGTTTCTTTCTGTATCTGCTTAGAAACAATTTTTAAATTAAATATATTCATCTATTCCTTTTGTGTTATGCCATTTATTTAATACAAATGGTATGGTCCACTCTTACATCCACATAAATGTTAAGAATTCAGAAAGTTAATAGCATGAATTTTTCCATGGTGGACGTACCATTTGTATAGAATCAGTTGCTTAATTCAGGTGGCCAGTTGGTTCATAAAGTTCACTGTGTTTTTATCACTCTGTGGTACATTCTGTCCTGTCTTAACATCCACGTGGCTTATCTGAATCATTTATTATTGGTATCATATTATCAGAGGACTTACGATCTGCTTTGTCTCTCTATTAAAAGAAATTTCACCTGCTGTGTTTAAAATTCACAGCAGCATTTCTAAAAAAAAATCTTATTTTTAAAGAAAAGGAACTAGCAATAATGTCTATTTGAATATGTTCTGAGGACACAAACATCTCCCTCTGCTGTTCAGCAGAACTGTTGCCTGTATGCATTAATCCTCCCTGTTCCACCAGAGAGTGCTGGGATGTACTGTGCCTTTTTTTGGGCACAGACTAGAGACACTGGGATTCTGAGGTGTCATTTACCTTTCAGGTGTCAAAATGTTTTGTTACTAGTAACAGAATTGAAGGGTCCTACTGAAATTTGGAGATTCAGTTTGGAGAGATGCTGGTAAATATGGCAGCTCTCAACTCCACTCTTTCAGTTGTCTGCCAGAATTGAAACAAACTTAAAACAGTGTTGTGGCCTCTGTGACTGGCGCAAGATGTCAGCAGGTGAAGCCACCGCACTCCAAAGGCAGTGACTCCTTTGGCACTTAGTACTGTGAGCAAACACAGAGCAGTAAAAGCTGACTGCCTTGAAATGTTCAGCTTACACTTGCTGTGTCTGGCCTGCAAAGTGCCTCTGGTGCCCTGCTGCTGTGAGTTTCCTCAAGGAAAACTGCAGTCTTGGTGTGTGTACTTTCGGGCAAGCTTTTATGTACTTTGCTGAGGCAAGGCCAGGGGAGAAAGAAGGAATTGCTCAATTTTTTGGCATGAACCTTGGAGTTAAAGGGCTGGAAAGTATGCGATTACTTCAAGGTAATTACATTGTTACAGAGTTAATTTAAAATCAGTTCCTTTCAATAACTTAGGTTTAGTTTTCAGTGGTCTGATCAGAATGCATTTCGTGCATGTATCAGCCTACTGAAATAAAATGTAATTGAAAACTGCATTAATTAACTACACTAAATAAAGCTGTTTGTCTCAAGAAGGTAGTCTCGTTTGTCTGGTTTTTTCCTATTTGTGAACCCTGTAGAAATCAGGGATCTTATGTGCTGTATGGTTTTCTTCTCGTCCTCCTCCTCCCCTCCCACCAATTTAAGGAAAATGATCTAACTTGTGCAAAAGTAAAGCCAGAATAGGAGAGAGTGCCTTAACTGGTTTTGCTACTTTTCTGCCACAACAGTTTTATCAGTCTTCTCTCTAGAATAAAGTCAGTAACCTATTTTTAGTGACAGGTGTAAGATATGGGAAAAAAACCCAGCTGGTTTTGCAGTATTTATTATGTGCAGTGGTGCTGTAATNAATAACTTAGGTTTAGTTTTCAGTGGTCTGATCAGAATGCATTTCGTGCATGTATCAGCCTACTGAAATAAAATGTAATTGAAAACTGCATTAATTAACTACACTAAATAAAGCTGTTTGTCTCAAGAAGGTAGTCTCGTTTGTCTGGTTTTTTCCTATTTGTGAACCCTGTAGAAATCAGGGATCTTATGTGCTGTATGGTTTTCTTCTCGTCCTCCTCCAAAATGATCTAACTTGTGCAAAAGTAAAGCCAGAATAGGAGAGAGTGCCTTAACTGGTTTTGCTACTTTTCTGCCACAACAGTTTTATCAGTCTTCTCTCTAGAATAAAGTCAGTAACCTATTTTTAGTGACAGGTGTAAGATATGGGAAAAAAACCCAGCTGGTTTTGCAGTATTTATTATGTGCAGTGGTGCTGTAATCCCTCTTCTGAAAGGCAGCATCCCAGATTTCTGGAAAGAAAGAAGTTTTGGTACTTCTCAGGCTACTTTGCTTCTCCTGAATTTTTCAGATCATGTTTTAACAGAAGTATTATTTATAACTTCTAGCTAAACAATTGCCAATGTCTCTTGCTCCTTACAGCCATGTGAGTGCAGCCTGTGCAGACTTGGTTAGCTGCTGCAGCAGTGCCTGCAGAGCAGGGAGCTCTGAGGTGTGAACAGCTCGTGTCTCAGTGACTCACACCCAGTGCACACACAGCCCTCCGTGTCTGGCCTTGCACAGCAGCACTGTGCTGGCCCAGCTCATTCACAAGATCTTCACTGGTTCATTGTTGACTCTAGGTCTTGCTAACCAAAGACATTCTGTTTTACGTAGATGATTGTGAGGCAGATTTTAAGCAGTTGTCGCTAAGGTATCTGTGTGATAATCTTGGAGAGACACTGTTGCTGTTTTGCTGTCAGTATTGTTTAAACATCTGGCTGTTCTGTCACTGAAGGTGGCAAAACAAATCTATTAGACCTTAGTACTCATTCACCATTGTGTTTGTCCCACAGATACACTTTAAGACTGAGCTGGCAAACTACTCTGGGCTGTTACAGCTGGTTGGCCAGCCTGACCCTGAGCTGCATATGAACAGAAGCAAGTGTTGCATTCTGAGTTTGGATGAAAAGTTCTTCTCTGTCCCAGTAATTTTGTTGCTTGCTGGCTGGCCTTTGCAGACCAGCACTGAACCAATTGTGATGGCACTGAGTAGCTGGATAACTACTTTGAGTCAAGTTAGATGCAGTTTTTGTGGAGTTGCCCAGACATTAGCAGAGTTCATTGAAACCATCCATCAGTTTGCACATGGCAAATCTGGTATAGTACGTTTCTGTGTAATGCTGAGAATCAAGAGTGCCTTGAAGGTTGGGAGGGATGCTGTGTGAGACATTCAGTTCGAAGTTAGTGCACTAAGTAGGTGAGACAGTTACTGATGTTATGGGCAGGTGCATTCTGCTCCAGCTCAGTGCAGGGTGTGTGTTGCAGTAGATGCAGAGACAATTATTAGTGATTCAGAGATTCTCTGTGGCAGTCAAGTGAAAAGCTTCATCTCATACTAATTTGTCATTGACTGTGACTGAAGTGTGTGCTGGGGATAAACCACAGCAGTGAAGTTGTCCTCTGGAAATCACAGTTGGCACTGACTGTAACTTTTTCAGGGGTTCTTGGTGTTCTTAGGGTCTTGGATGGCTGACAAACTCCTGACCTCAGTGGGGACTGCTCTTTTGTTAGATCCTATGATAAATCTCTTTATGAGGATACCACTGTGGGGACAAAAAACATGGAATGCCAAAAATCTGGGCCTGTGTTCTCACCTGCCGGAGTCCCTGACTGCTTTTGTTTTCTTGTGTAATGTTCAGCAGTCAGATGGGTGAATAATCCTATTATTTCCCATCCTTTCCACGCAGAGAATTGGGGACTCGTACCGCGGCTATTGTGTGAGCGAGACAGAGTTAGAGAGCGTTCTCACGCTCCACAAGCAGCAAACACAGAGCGTGTGGGGGACGCGCCAGTCTCCAAGCCCAGCCAAACCCGCCACACGGCTGATGTGGAAATCTCAGTATGTCCCATATGATGGGATCCCCTTTGTCAATGCAGGTAACTAACTTTTATTTTAATAACTACTTGTAAAAGTTCAACATCAGCTCCCAACTGGCCGTAAAGAAGGATCTTTATGTTGTTCCTTAGTTTTGATAAGGTCAAGACACAAACATAAAAAAGGAGCAGCTTGCACACTGCTGTGAGAGTCTGAAGGAGCTTGTTTCCTTTTTTATGTTTTGCTGTGATTATTTCCTTTTGTCCTTTAGAGATTAGCTAAATACCATTTGATGTGGGTTCTTGTGATGAGGTCTTTAGTTGGAGGTCCCATCCGCTCTGTTAGGATGTGAAAGTTCTCATAAGGGTAAGAGCTTGTTCGATTATTCTTGCCTAACTTGAAGATCTTTAGAAGAGTTAGTTCCACAGGAGTCAATAAACTATTTAAATTGCAAACATTAAATTCAAAATGCCAAACAAACAAGCAGGATAAACATCAGCAGATCTCAGCAGAGAGACTTTTGACATTTGGGGTTCTTTTTGAGATGTACATGCACACTTACAGCTTGGTAGTTGCATATTTAGCTCATGCAGTACGTTCGTGAAATTACCAAGAGTTTAATTTGGATATAAAATGATTGGGCTTTACTTGCTACATAGAGAAAATGAGTGACAGGAATGTATGTTATGTTTTGGGTTTTTTCTTTTTTTCCCCTGAAAGTTACTGAAAAAGGGAAATGTTAGCACCAGTTTTAAAGCTTCAGCCATAAACTGTGAGATAAAAGACAACTAAGAATAAAATCAAAGCGACTTACCCTTTTTTTCCCCAACATGCATATGAGGCATCTTCAGTTTCATCTAGATCATTTGGTATCTTATGGAAACACATTATGTTGCTGTTATGGTAGTTCAAAAGTTTCTGGGTATATCACTTGTGGCATAGGCAGCTCCTTGTCTGCATACTAGAGTACATGAACTATAAACAAAAGATAACTAAATGTGATGTGGAAGAAATTTGGAAGATATTCCTTTCTTGACCACTTTAATGCTTTGCTTGTCGATCCCTTTTGTTAGAGGTCTGACTGGAAGAAGTCACTTAATTTGAGTTTAGAGCAAAGCAGTATTTGTTTGAGCCTGTCTGGTTTTGTGTGGGTGTGCTGTGCTGAAGCTCTGTTATTTAGCAGTTAAGATTTCTTAACTGCAAGGCTGAGCTTTTATGGGACAGCATGGTCTGAATGTTGATTTAAGCCAGGAGGCTGGAAATGGCTGCTGGCTTTGTGTCGTGGTTTGACCCCAGCTGGAAATCACCACAGAGCCGCTCACTCATTCCCCCAGTGGGATGGGGGAGAGAATCAGAAAGGTAAAAGTGAGAAAACTCATAGGCCGAGATAGGGACTGTTTAAAAGGTAAAGAGAAATCCACACACACAAACAAAGCAAAGTAAAGGAATTCATTCACAGCTTCCCATCCCCAGGACGGCAGGACACCATCATTTGTAACAGTTACTTGGGAAGACAAGCACTCTAACTTTGAATGTCCCCCCTGCCTTCCTCCTGCTTTCCTCGGCTCTGTATGCTGCACATGAAGCCATATGACATGGAATATGACTCCGATCATTTTGGGTCAGCTGTCCCAGCTGTGTCCCCTCCCAGTTTCTTGTGTCCTCATTAGTGGTGTGGGGTGAGAGGCAGAAAAGACCTTGACTCTGTGTAAGCCCTTCTCTGCAGTAACTAAACATCCCTGTGTTATCAGCACTGTTTCCAGCACAAATCCAAAACACAGCCTCACACAGGCTACTGTGAAGAATGTTAACTCTATCCCAGCCAAAACCATCACACCTTTGATTTCAGCTGGAAATTTTCTCTGTCGTTTTGGGGATTCTGCTTTTTATGTTTATTACCAGTGTTGTGCTCCTTTGGTAGCTTGAAAGACTTCTCATCCTATAAAGTGTTGGTGCTCACCAGGGCAAAGTCCAGTATTTTGCCTTCACATATGTTGAGGAATGCTATGAGGTGTAATAAGTTTGAGAAATGGTTTAAAGTGCTCTGTGTTCTTACATACTGGGAGAGAAGCATTTACCTTGTATTTGCTTGCTGCACCTGAGGATTCTACGTTCTGGGGAGTCTGATGGCAAACAGAAATAACTGCTTCAGAACTCTTGTCTCTTCTGTAGATAGTATTTTACTGTAATGAATTCAGTGATTGCTTGAACAGAGTGCATTACTTTCTGCTTCCAGGAAGCAGAGCCATTGTAATGGAGTGCCAATATGGGCCAAGGAGGAAAGGATTTCAGCCCAAAAAAGCTGGTGAGCAGGAAGTCACCTCTGGCCAACTGTACAAAGCCACTTGTCCAGCAAGGTAAAAATTATCTCTAAAGCTGTAAGAGTGTCTGAGCATCCTAGTAAAGCATTTTCTGTGAGCCCTGACAGAGCACTGGTTTGGGATGGTAGCTGATACTCACTGTAGCCCTTAGCTTTATCTCCTTGGTAAGTTGAGGTTGATACTCATTTAGGATAAGGAGGAAATGCTGTCCTGTTTGACTGAATAAGGCTGAAGTTTGATAGGTTCCCTGAATGCAAAGTAGCAGTACCTTACTCTGTGAAATACAAGTGGGATTCATTATCTACCTGAGCATTCACAAATTATTGTGGTGTACTTTAGTGACTGTTTCTGCTCCTAAAACTCATATTATTTGTTGTTTCTTCTTCAGGCTTTTAATTGCACTGATAGCAGACATCCTAGTTTAGCACATGTCCTGTGTGCTGAAGGAGTTACAGTTCTTCCTGTTCACTGGGGATTTTCTCCTTCTTCAACACTAATGGGTTTTTTCCTCACCTTGAGCATTCTCCTGGATGCTTGTTCAGTTTTTACTGAGCTAACAGTGTGTTTGATGAATAGTTGCAGCTAGGTCTGTATGTGCTCTAGTCTGCCTAGCTGGGTGAACTGTAGCCTGTTCACAGTTGGTGTTGTGGTTTAGCTATACGGAGGGGTAAGGGCTTTTGCTGAGGAGTAAAATCACTCTGGCTGAGTGGCTTCCAGCTCAGAACAGAAGTGTGTCTGCATCCGTATTTATTAATGTATCCTCAAGAATTTTACAGCTCTTTTAGAGACTCCTCACACCCTCCATCACTCTGCTTGAACTTTTCCTATATTGCCTGATAGGAAATAAGTGGGATTTTTGCCTTTCCCTTCCCAAGGACGAAGTATACTGATGGAGAATTTTTTTTATTCCTCCTTGGAAGGATCTATATTAAAAAGGTTCAAAAGTTTCCAGAATACAGGGTTCCTACTGACCCTAAAATTGACAAGAAAATCATAAGAATGGAGCAGGAGAAAGCATTCAACATGCTGAAGAAGAACTTGATAGATGCTGGTGGTGTCCTCAGGTGAAACTTCCACTTTTTTCTTTATTTTCAAAAATGAAGCAGAAAAGAGCAGTATTTTACTTGGTTTGGGGTTTTTTTGTTTTTGTTTTTGTTTTTTTTTCACTTAGTCACATATTAATAGTAAAAAGTCCACAATGTCAGTAAGACGTCTGTGGCACTGAAGTATTAATTTGGTAAATATGTTAAGCAATAAGCCATTCAACTTCAGCAGGTGTTTCCATGCAGGCTATCAATAGAAATAGTTTTGGGTTTGATCTAGTTCATTTTGCATTGAAAGGTGTGAGAGGGCCCTGAGTTCTGAAGGACATCTCCTTGCTCAGGGGCTGGAAAACTTGTCACACTGACTAGGTTACTGGTAGTTCTCAGACTGTTCCCCCAAGACACTAATTTTTTGCCTTTGTTTGAGAATTGGGTGCATAAACTCTCTCCTTCTTGCTAGGTGGTATGTACAGTTACCTACTGAGCAAGCCCACCAGTATCACGAAATGGAAACTTCCTGCCTCCCTCCTTCACCTTCCCATCTTTCTGTGTCTTCTCCTGAGGAGGAGGAGGAAGTCATTAGAGATGAGAACAGTACTCTGCCTTCTCGACTTCATCCTCAAGTGGCAGACAAGATCCGAGAACTGGTGTCTCAGGGAATAGAGCAGGTCTATGCAGTGAGGAAGCAGCTAAGGTACAGAACTGTCTGCTGTGCTCTCAGTCTGTAGTGCTATATCTACTTTTGTATTTGATTAATTTGGTTTGCAGCTAAAGGGCAATGCTGGTGCAATACTGAATCTATTTCCCAGATGTCATGAGTCTGTTTTTCTGAGCTTTTGATATCTTTTCGTATCATTGTAGATAGCCACTAAGAGCTGCTGTATTCTTTGAAGTTACTTGAATAAATGGGGGGTTTAAATTCCAAACTCTGTAGCAGATGCACAAAGAACTGGCTCAGAAGATCTTCTAGCTTGCTTTTGTCTTGTCATTGCAACAAGGGGAGGGAGTAGGTAGCAGTGTCTCTTAACAGTGGGAAATAGTGGAATGTATTTAAGTATGGTAATAAATGT
>VYZR01087723.1:8823-26418 GCA_013400675.1 Oxylabes madagascariensis
AAAACAATGGGGGTTGGGGGATTTTTATGATTTATTTATTTATTTTCATGAAGTGGCTTTGTTGTTCACTGATTTCAAGTGTCAACTACTTTAAGTTCCACTTAAGGTCTTCATTTGCATAAAAAGGACAGGATGAAGGAATGCCTTTTACATCTGCCCATCACTATCAGTGTGCTTTTCCTTCTTCCCAAAAGGAGATAGCTGATATCCAGGACATAGTTTGTTGTGCTGACCAGGAGTAGTTACAAGATTTCACAGTAAATTCCCTGCATGAGAGTCCTTGTCTGCAGATGCCTCTGTTGTCAAGCAAGCTGGGCAAGCCTCTTTTTCTTTTTTCTTCAACAGACACAAAAACCCTTGTTATTCCCTCCTGGTAGAGCCATACTTCTCCCTTCTTCATCCAACAACAGGCTAGCCAATTTCTTCATTTTCTCCTCACACTTCCCCAGAAACACCAAAGCTACACTAGCATGTAAAAAGAGCACAGGTGACAATAGACTTGATCCAGAAGTTAGACCCTCAGCTGCTCCTTAAGGCATATATTCTGCCCTTTCCTTGAAAAGGTTTAATTCTAGAGGTTGGAGACTGCTGATGTAAAGACGGATTTGGGAGGTGGCCTGTACCTTTACCTCAGTACCCCATAAGCCTGAGGAAGTGCATCTCTACTACTGTAAAAGTACTACTGAGTCAATGTCTTGATATCCTTTCTGACTGACATTTCTCATCTTTCCTTGTTTTCTGCTACTCTCCTCCAGCTTAAAAGCAGCTAGTGCTCCAGAGCTGATTTGAACCAGCCTTTTATTTTGTTTCACAAGAAACTCATCCTGTCATCCTGTCTAAGGTAAGCTCTTCTAGCAGACCCAGAGCTCAGGGAGAGATTGATGTGTTTTGGGTGCTATTGTATGTCTGTCGAGCATTCAGAAACAATTCTAAGGATAGGCTTTGCTAAGTTGTTACTGAAGAAACTGAAGACTGCAGGGGAGAAGCAGACTGGAGTCACCCCACCCAAGGATGTCCTGGCACAACACAGTGCTTGGAAAGAGGCTCAGTGTTGTACTAGCGAGTGTATTATAAGAGTCAAGTGCTGCTATTTACATCTTCCACAACTAGTAGTTTAAAATCACACGGCTCATCTTGTTTCATTTTGTGCCTGTTAATCTGAGGAAAGCATTCTCTGGATGAAAATGTAAGTCGGTGTGCAAGTCCTAATCACAGATCATCCAAGTATTACATCAAAATTGAAATTCATTATTATTAGCTATTACATGTATTCTGCTAAATCATTGCATGGAATGAGGTCCTCTTGAAATGTATATTTTACTTCTCTGGATAAAAGCACTAATCCTGAGAATGTTTAAGTCAACAAAACAAAGAGGAAGGAAGCAGGGATTGTTCTCTTCTACAGGACTAGAAGGATGGATTATTATTGCCTACAGAGGAGAAAGGATAGATTGCTAACATCACCAAAGAAAGCATTTGAGGGAAAGGAGACAGGTGCTGATTGCCCAGGTGCCAGTATACTGTCTTTCTTACCCATTTAGACAAGCCTTCCAAGACAAGCCTTTCATATCATTCATAACCAGAGAGTATATAATTTCACTGGAAACTAAGAGACCCTTGTCAACCATGATGTCCCTCCTATCTTTCTTTGTGAAAAGAGGAAGAGGTCACTTTCTTTTTGTCCTACTTCTACCGTGAAAAAAAGCATGCTATTGCTGTGCTTCTGATAGACACCATCACTGTTTGATGGACACGATTTTGCAGAGGAATGAAGTGCAGAATCGTCAGCATCCTGCCAGACAGATCTGAAATTAAGGAAACCATGGCTGCACTCTTTAGAACTGAGACTCTCAAGGCAAGCCTTCAAAGCTACATTTCAGCAGTTTAACACTTCCACCTACAGACCTCCAGAAGAGTTCTTGCATTCTGCAGAACACGTTCTTTACCTGCTAGTGGACTTGGCTGTAGATCAGAGGAATTGCAGAGTCACTGCTAGCAGTCAATACACACAAAGGCAGTCCTTGGCAGAGCAGCCCCTTTCATCAGCCTGACACTTTTACCTGCATTGCTTCTGTTACCTCTCTCCAGCTGGTCTTCATCTCAGGTCAGACCCAGAGTTCACATCCTTGAGTATGTCTCCACCTCAGAAGCCCTTAATTATTCCATCTCTTAGCCAAAACATATGCTTCTTGTGGACAAGGAAATACAAGAACATAACTTTTCCAACCTTTACATTAAGTAAAGAAAGATTTGGGGCCTTTTTTCTTTTCCCCATTCCCAACTCAGCCCTGAGCTGCTTTGATTTTCTTTAATTTGCAAGTCTCCTGCTTGACAGTTGAGATGTTTCAGCCTAGAGCTCCTGGCCCATGGACCTGGAGAGCAGCAGCTGACAGCCAGATGCTGAGTAGTGACTGGACTTAGACATCCCTGCATGCGGGGCTGCAGTCACCAAGACTCCTCACATTTCTGGATGAAATTCAGAANTAAATTAACCTGGATGAAATTCAGAAACAAACAGATGTCTCTCTTCCGGCTCAAATCTTTCATGGACCCAGGCCCTCTATAAAAGCACTCAACTGCTTGGCCTATTGATCCCTCTGATCTACTAATTAAAGGCTGGGGCACTCTCATGCAGGAATTGCTGCTGTGCTCCAGACAATTTACCAGAAGAGAAGGGGGGATGTTACAGCCTTACACAGATCCCTACCACCCACTATCTCTGCAGTGGCCTCAGATATGTTTTATGTTTGATACCTTGCGACACAGTGTACAGGTTCTGGCTGGGATGAAATTAGTTTTCTCCATAGCACCTGTCATAATGCTGTGTTTTGGCCATTCCAGAGAGATATTTGTTCCCTCCGCACCTTTCTCTCTGGGCCACAGCTTCAGCCCAGAACTGTCATTAGAGCTAGGGTTGAGACCCACAAAGTTTCCAGCTTCAGGGACACTGTCACAGCAGAAGACATGCCAAAGGGAGCACGGCACTGCATTAACATTGCTCCGTCCACATACAAGGATGCTGCATTTGTGTGTAAATCAATCCCACTCAAGCACACTGCTATGGTAAAACTGAGCTGGATTTACCTCAGGCAGGATTTATTCTCAGGCAGGATTTACCCCAAGCCAGCAGAGGTACTTGCAGTAAGTCAGCACAGTTATCTCAAACACCTTCTATTCACCGTAGGGTAAATGTAAACGTGCAATTACCAGGAGAATGGTGACATGTAGTACGTCCTGGGGCTCCAGCACCTGCGCAACCATGTACCTACATCCTGCTGCCCTGGGCAGCCAGCTATGCACAATAATTGCTTGTTTTGAAGGTAGGGAGTAGGGAATTAAGGAGGTTTCCAGGAATGGGTTTGGAAACTTTCTTTTGGGAAGTGAGTCATTATAAGAAAATGAAGAAAAGCACAGGTCTTAGATGTTTGCTAGGCAGGTGAGGATACTGCAGAAGCTGTGGACTTGAACTGCCTCAGGGTTTGGATTTTGGCAAGACAATAGGAAAATTATTTTCTAAAGAATAGTCTACAGCCTCAGCTTCCACTTTGGGAGCTCTGCGTTGACTAAGGCCAGCTTTGCCTCCTTCAATTGTTATAGGTACTTTTGTTTGGAGATTCTCTGAACTCAGGAACAGGCCTTACTTATAGGTCTAGTTCTTACATAAGCCTTCAACTGGAATATGGTGAAAAGGTAAATACTGACACCAAGTTCTATATCTAAGAGAAAGCAATCTGCCAAAAGATCATATATGTAGCAAAGATTCCTCTGTCCACACTTTCTAGATTAGACATCTGGGCAAAACTTTAACACTGTGAACAGTGTTGAACACCACAAGTACTATTATCACATTTGGACAGTGCAGAAAGTTCACAAGTATGTCCAGTCACTTTTCCAGGTGAGTATTTATTTTATTGCAGTAATGGGAATGAATTGGATTAAATGTGTTACGCACATCTATCTTCTGCTCTGAAGAAAGATGGTCCAGAGACTTCATCTTTGCAATGAGGTGGATGGGCACTGCATATGACACTGCGCTTCTTATGTGACTTTCTGAAGACAGACATCTTTATGCAACAGTAGCAGTTTTAGAGGTTTGATATTGTTACACTTAGTGTTTGTTTTAAAGTTAGTGTATTGATAGATTTGACAGATTCTTCCATAGAAACCGTTCTGCTATCACTTCCTGCATGCTGTACTTGGCATGCAGAGCCTGAAATCACACTTGCACAACTGCTTGCAGGCTCTCTCAACAGCCCAGGGATGACTAACCTAGGGATCTAAGCACTGCCATTGCTGAGGCACGCTGAAGTTATAACCACCATTTGCTGCTGCACAATTCAGAAATAGGATTTCCTTGCCTGTTTTTAGCCTTCTCTTTTGTAGGCTGCAAGATGAGTGTTTTGCTGTCCTCTCAGAGGAGCTGCATGGAAACTCTCCTACATATTTGTCAGGGACCATTAGCATTGGACTTGTTCATTCAAGTTGCTTTGATATCCATGCATCTTACAGTGCATTAAGTGTTCATCATAGAAGGAAAACTAGTCAAAGATACTATATATAGAGTTAATATTTTGGGCCAATTTTAGCTTACTTATAGGCATCAAAGACTGTTTTCAGCTACAGTAAAGGGGAAAAAAAGCAGAAATAAATGCTACTGTCACTTACTGTGAAACTTTCCCCATCCTCCCCAGAAATCTTTGGTTTTGAACAGTGTGTACTGCTCTTCCCTTTACTGTGACAGACTAAATCACAGGATCATGGGTACTTCAGGAAGGGTTCTCAGGATATCTCTAGACCAACCTCCTGCTCAAGGCATGATCAGCTAAAAGATCAGACAAGGTTGCTCAAGGCTTTATCCTGTCTGGAAACATCCCAGCTTTGGCCACAAAATACAAAGCCTGCCTTGCTATCCTGTTTCTTCCTCACTAAGTCTTGTTTTAGCTGGAATTAGTGTGAGACTGCCTCTTGAACCTTTTAGGGCCATATTTCAAAGATTAACTCTAGGCTTTTTTCCCAAGGAGTTCATTGTAAACTGAGTCATGTTGATGAATAGGTATCAGTTCAAAAACGCATGTGTGCAAGCACCTGATGTGAATGATTCGCCACTAAATTACAGCGCAATAGATCTAAAGTTAATTTAAATGTGCTTGAAATCAGGCAGGGACTTAGAAATTTTGCTGTGCTGGGGCCCAAATCGTTCTGAAACACGGTGAAAAACTAAAGGAAGAAAGTCATCAAAACCAAACAGACTGCAGACATTCAGCTGACTCTTTTGTTCAGTATTTGCATTGTTTGAAAGACAACTGTGAAGCATCTCGCTTATCCGCAAGGCTCCCATCAGGCTGTTTACCAGTAAAATCTGAAAAGCTGTTGGGAGTCCACGTGATTTCTAGTGTTTTGAGCAGGTTGGTTTTGTTTCCTTGTTCAGACACGTTCTAGTCCAAAGACATTGTGCGCAGAAACTGTCAGGTCATGAATAAAAGATAAAAAGCCCGCTATTTTTTAACCAGCTTCACTGGACTGGTTCAGGGGTTGGTCCAAATGCAGAGATACAAACAGCATACAGGAGACTTTCATGTCAGATTTATCATACTGGAAATTTAAAAAAAAGTGTTTAATGATTTTGTTGAATACCAAAACCATTGTATACTTTACGCAACATACACAGAACAGCGTCTGATGCTTAGGAGCGGTCAGGCACATGCGTGTAGACACGGGCTTTCGGGATGCGCGGCGCCCAGGGGCTGGGCCGATGGTGGAAGAGAAACCTGTTGCCCTGGGTGATGCCAGCCGCTTGCCCACGCTGCCGGCCCGCTTCCATCATTTTCTCCACGCCAACGTCGGGGGGCCGGGGTCCCCCGGCCGCACCCCGCTCCCGTGGAGGCGGCGTGACCCGGCCCCGCAGCCCCGGCCGGGCACCCCCGGCCCCGCGGCCCTTCCGCCCCGCGCCCCCCCGCGCTTCGGCCCTGCCCTGCTCCTCCCTCTCCCCCCGCCGCCGCGCCGAGTGGGCCAGCCCGCCCCTATATAAGAGCCGGGTGGGCGGCTCCGCGCCCCAGCGTCGCCGGCGGCTCGGCTGCGGAAGTGCCGCGGGGGAGATCGTCGTGCGTGGGGCACAGCCTGCCTTCTTCCCGGCTCCTGCCGCCCTGCAGCCATGGCCTGGCAGCCGATGGAGATCAACCCCGAGGTGCGCGAGGGGCGGCGGGGACGGGGCTGGGCGGGTGGTGGTGTGGGACGCCGTCTCTCACCGGCACTCACGCTTCCCCCCCCCGCATTGTCTTCCAGATGCTGAACAAAGTGAGTTGCCGCCGCCGGAGGACCGCCGCGGGAGGGAGGGCGCCGCCCCTTCCCCCTCCATCCCTCGGCATCCCGCCCTGCTGGGGAGCGCCAGCCGCGGTGACGGTACCGCTGCGCGGGGCGCGGCCGCACCTGCGGAGCGGAGCNCCGCGGGGGCGGGCGTGTCGCGGCAGGGCCACCCGCTCTCTGTGCCCCGTGCAGGTGCTGTCCCGCCTCGGGGTGGGTCCTGGCTGGCGCTTCGTGGACGTGCTGGGCTTCGAGGATGAAGCGCTGCGCGCCGTGCCGACCCCGGCCTGCGCGCTGCTCCTGCTGTTCCCGCTCACGGAGCAGGTGGGTGTCCCCTCCCGCGCAGGGTAGCCACGGCTGCGGTCTGGATGGAGCGTGGCTGTCATCCACCCAAGCATCAGATGGTTGGGCGTGGATGGGGTTGGCACTGGCACGGTGTTTGCTTGGTCCCAGCCTCCAAACAGCCTAAACCGAGCCGAGCAACCAAGAACGCTCTCATTCCATCCCAGTGTTCCTGTGAGACTTGGCTTTGTATATCAGACTGAGAGGAAAAAAAACATGAGCGATCTTGAGTGTGAGGAATAGCAATTCCATCACCATGCTGAATCATTGGATCTGGAGAGGCCTACATTACTTCTTAAATATATTAATATATTCGGTCCACTTGATGCTAAGGAAGTGAATGAGGAGATGGGCTTTGAAATCAAGTTTAACTAAAAAGTTCTTAAAAGGAACGATTATAACCTTCCAATACTAATTTACAGTTGTTTATACGTTGTTGTGGTGGGGAGGGGCTCATGAAGGCAAATAATTCTAAAGGTCCAAAGGCCTATTATAGAGACATGCTGATTAGTCTTGTTAGGAGAGGATATGAAAGAGCCTATCCATTATATTATTTCCCACCCCAAGCTATTTCCAGTGTGTGGCACAGATGGAGAACCTAAGAACAGTGCCTTTGGGTATGACTGGATCATGTAGGTAGTCCATTAAGTGTTGGCCTGAATCCAGTTCAGGCATATGGTGCTTTACTGGTGCCACAAAGATGACTTTCTGAGTAAATCTTTGTCCAGTCCTGGTACTTATTCTCCTGCACAACAACTTACTTGTCCAGTGGTTTGCACAATAGAAAGATAGGACTGTGATGAAATGCCTGAAACAGTTACGTGTTTACAGCATGAGAACTTCAGGAAGCAACAGACTGAGAAAATAAAGGACCAGGAGATCAGCTCCAAAGTGTATTTCCTGAAGCAGACTGTCAGTAACTCCTGTGGGACAATTGGTCTGATACATGCAGTTGCTAATAACAAAGACAAATTGAAACTTGGTGAGTATGAATGTTCTGAAGTGGTTGAATTTCCATTTTTTTTGACAGCAGATTGAATGGATATGGGCTATTGGGAGACAGGTGGGGCTTTCATGCAAGCCTAGTTAAGGCATGCTGTACTGTCTCAGTTGATAACTGGGTCTTCCAGCTCTTGGAGAGGGGCATGTGGACTGCCTGAAACACAGAAGGGAATGAGCTTTGACTCCTGTCTGCTAGCTGCAGAGGTATTGTCCTAGTAAGCAATGCAAGAGGAAAATGGCACTTGGCAGGACTGACCAAAGCCTGTCTGTAATTAGGAAGTACTGTGTTCAGAAGTAGTTATTGACATTAAGCCTGATGTCAATAGATGAGATGGAGTTCTTCATGCTACGTATGTCTAATGTAAATCAATGTGCTCAAGAGTAGCCTGTAAATCAGTCTAAAACATGTTTTCTTTTTGCTGGAGAAGTTGTATGGATAAGGGTTTGTAAGGAGATTTTTCCTACCAAGGTAATAGTTTTGATGGTTTCTTTACTATAGAAAAAGATTCTTTTGTTGTTCAGCGACTGGATCTGCAAAATACAACTACCATTATTCTAAGAGAACTTGGACCCTTTCTGTGTTTTGGGATTCCTTTTTATACAAAAGAAAACGTGGAAGCCATAGTAAGCATTTAAGCATAGCTTTGCTTTGTTCTTCTTAAAAAGGATTCACTGAAATAACACACTCTCAATGAGTGAAGCAATGGTGCAGCTCATCTTTTATGCGCTAGACTTCACTGCATCTTAGTACTGCACTCTTAATTTATGTTCTGGAAAACCAAAGTAAGCCTGTCATGAGCAAGTGCTACCTTCATTTGAAGGCAGTGAGACAATTTCATCTACCCATGTCCTGTTAGTTATGTGTCCTTACAGCTGGTACCTTTCTTGAATTTCTTCAAAACAGGATTGAACATTTCTGCCAAATGTGCAGTGGGGAAATCAGAAAAGCTAAATCCCATTTGAAAAAGATTTTCAAAACAAGCATCCAGAGTACACTGAAGTACTATTCTCTGAAAGAACTGGTTGTTTGTGTAGATGGTTGCTAACATCTTCTGGATAAATAGCTTACTTTAAGTGGTAGTTATAATGTGCTTATGTTGGACATAGTTACAGGCTGAATGCAATGACTTGTAGTTAGTGCAAAAAGCATTGGTTACTGTGGGCTGCATCTAAACTGTGACTGATGCTTCACCTATACTGAATAAAATGTTTGATCATCTTGTGCAGAGGAGGGGTCTGCCCTGAAGAAATTTCTTGATGAAACAGCTGATTTGTCTCCTGAAGAAAGAGCTAAGCATTTGGCAAATAATAAGGTATATGAACTACACAAACTGCTGACAGTTATCAGCACTTAAAGATGTAGTAACCTGTACCTGCTTTCTCTTAAGGCTATACAAGAAGTCCACAATTCTGTTGCTCAAGAAGGACAATGTCGGGTAAGATGTGAATATGTAAAATCTTGGGAAAAGTGTTTAATGAAGGAGGTAGAACAACACTTATTTTTTATCTGTCAGATAGCTGATACAGTTCATGAGGAAAGTTCAGGATTTCTTCCTCAAACATGAATTGAAAATTTGGCTCAAGACCCACTCGTAAAATATAATTTTACATTAGGATTTCTGGTGCTTGACCTTGTAGAAGTCTTATCATAGACTTCTTCCACTGAACTGAAGTTTTCAGTCATTTGCTTTCTTGTTGAAAGCAATCTTTCTGTTGCTTTCAACAAAAGGAAATCTCTTTCCTTTGTTCTGTAGTCACAAATTTGGTTTGCAGTACTAGCTTCAGTCTAACAAATATATCTGATGATGTCTCCTAAGGTTGACGACAACAGTGTGAACTTCCATTTCATCCTGTTTGTCAACGTGGATGGACACCTGTATGAATTGGGTAAGGTTCTTTGAACTCTGTAGTTGGACTGGGCCTACTTCACACTGCACAGCAATGCTGGGGCCTCAAGCAAGATACTTCGTGCTAATTAAACTGTTTGCTCAGGCCCTCAGAGCCAAAACACAGTTTGTATCTTCATCTGAAGATTCTAAATGATGGGTTACACTGAAGGCATAAAGCATGTTGTCACTGATGTAGCTGAGAACACCGTTTCCATCTTACTCAGACTATTGACAATTTGTTCTGACTTCCCAAGTATCATCATATGTGTACTTGTTTGGGTCCACTATGCTCAGTTCTGCTAATTTAGAAGTATTTCTTTCACAGATGGCCGTATGCCATTTCCTGTAAACCATGGCACAAGCTCGGATGACTTGCTGTTGAAGGTAAGCATTCTCCCTTGCTGCTTGTTTCTCTGAAAACAAGGCTTATAAAAAGCCTTATAAAAAGGTGAGAAGTCTGCATCTGGTGTATGGTTGCTGTACCTACTTGCTGTACAAGTCTGTGCTTAGATCTGCCAAGTTTGACTACTTAAGGCATTGTGCCTAAGAGCTAGATGCCTGTTCAGTGTATTCAGCTGGGGCTACAAGATTATTTAACTTAGTTGGTGGGACTCAGAAGAACTGCAAAGACTTGTTCTCTACAAGAATTGTATTTGGTTAGTCTAAGCAGCTGTGTTTTTTCATCCCCAAGGATTCTGCTAAGATCTGCAGACAATTTACAGAACGTGAAAAAGGAGAAGTTCGTTTTTCTGCTGTGGCTTTCTGCAAGTCTGCCTAAGACTCTGAAGAGATGCAAGGAAAGCAGTTTAATAGCACACCAGTAAATGCAGTTTAAACTCCAGTGCTTCAGTACTTGTTAAACACAGCTGTTCTGGTAACTTAAATTATTTCCACCTTTTGCTATACACAGAAGCAACATCAGCTGAGCTTATGCTGAAGGATGAGCTCAAGTTTTAATGTGAACAGTTTGGACACATCAGATATCTTTAGACTCTTTTTTCACATGTTAAGTAGAAAATGCTTAACAGGGCTTGTTTGATCTGTGTTATGTTAATTGAGTTGTTGGTTGATATTTCCTTGTCCTTAATGAGAATAAAATGTTCTGCTGGAAGACTAAATGGACTAAAGTGATGACTAATTTTCTCCAAAAGGAGTTGTGCGACATCCTCTGTAAGCCTTCTTTTCAAATGACCTTCAAAGCTCTCCTCTGAGCAAAAAGTTAAATTAACCTCAGGGTAGAAGGGCAATTGCTCTTTCTAGTGTCTTGCAGGCTTTCAAGAATGGAGAGACACTGGTCTGTGTAACACATTGCAGTGCTGCACGCTGCACTACCCTTCTAGTAAGGCTTTTCCTAGTGTCCAGTCTGAAACTCATAAGCTGCAATCTTCCACTCTGAATACATTTATTTTGGAGGGGTAAGGTGTGATAAATTAACATTCAAATGTCACCCTAATGTGATCTGTAGTAGTGCTACAAGCCACATAATACCCACTGAGTTGGTGTTATGTTTCCTTATAGGAGACAGTATTAGAACAGGTGTTTTCCTACCTGTAGCTAAACCAAACCTGCTGGCTGAAGCAGAACACAATCCTGGGCTAGGCTGTGTGTGCTTACTAATTTGTGGTCCTGCTATGAAGACCTTTAAACAGGCTGTACTTATCTGTCCTATCCAAAATGACTTAAAAAGGAGAAACCCACACTATGTGAATTTCTAATAGCAGGATGAAATTTTGGATTCAAGGGAGGGAGATTTAATCTATAATACACGGTCTTTGGCATGAACCATGACCTGCAGAAACTATTTTTACCTGAGTCTAGTTGCTGTTTGCTGCTCTTGCAACTCCAGGTAGCTGTAGGCAGGGATAAAACCTTCTTTAACGTGGATCTTTATTCTAATGCAGTCCCAGTTTGTCCCTGGCAACCATTTTGTACAGTGCTGGGTAACACAGTCTTAGAGGGTCACTGGTGCTCTGGGTGTGCTGCAAGCTGTTCTGGCTTCAGGGCTTTTTTGAAGGGTAATTCAAGCTTCCGTTAAAGCTCTGTGTAGGCTGAAGTTGTTTTGTATTGGGCCTTGCTCCTGCTCATGTAATTACCTGATAGCTGAAGCTGGCAACACATTTTAATTTGAAATCTAAGGATTTACTAAACCTCAGGACAATCCAATTCTAAATATCAGTGTCTTCAGTTTCTGCTAGCAGGGAGATGAAAACTATGGCTAAGAAAAGGTCTGTTCTGTGTCCTTGTCCTACAGCAGCGTCATCTTCTTCCTGTTAGTGAAAGTTGTCACAGAGTGGTGGGAGAGGCCTCCAGGGGCATCTCTGCTGCAGCCTGCTGCTCCAGCGCAGGCTTGGAGTCATGCCTGTGGCTCAGGCTGCTTAGCAACACAACTGTCAGGAGGGGAAATGCAAGGGGCATGAGCACAGGAGAGTGGAAGGTGCAGCAAAAACCAGCTACAGGAGGAGGAGCATGAAGGGCCAAGTGAGCTGTTTGCCTTACCTGGGGCAGTGAGCTTCAGCGCTGCAGAGGACCCTCTCCTTGCCCTTAGGGCAATTACTGAGGGCACGTGCTGTGACTGTGTCTATGTAGAGTCATTGCTGAAGAAATCTGAAAATGCCTTTGAGATATTACTATATATTTTATAGTGAGTGCAGCAGTCCAATATTTTGTTTCACTTTTTGCTTTAATTAGCAGTATAAACAGTGCTACTGAAGTTATTTCAATGTTTCATAATCTTTTTTCTTTTCCATTCTGCTCCAGGTTCTGAATTAAGAATCTACCAAAAGGCAACATTTTGGTAATTAAGGCCTCATGAAAAAAACAGAGAAAGGGTTGTTAGTGCCAGACTTTTCTTATTTTCTCACATTCTGGTCTAGGTATAGTTTCAAAGGATGGAAATAAAGAGAAAAACTGAAGAATGAATGTTATCTGTCTACAGATAGACTGTATAGACTGTTGTCCCCCGCAGAAATGATGACAAGGGCTTAGCAAATATCTGGGCTTTACTGTAAAACACCTTGGGTTTCAGAAAGAGAAAGATGAGTTATTGGGGATGGCAAAGATCTTAGGAACTGGGATAGAGATCTCAAACCATGGGTGGTGATCAATAAGCTGAATAGATGGAAGATGTTGCAATATTTCAGTGCAGCTGTTCCAAATGTGTTACTGCATTCAGAAAAAAGTCACAATGCATAGAAGTGTGTATTGGACAACTTAAAATTCTATTGAATAAGCCATAAAAAGAAAACCAGGAAGATGTTTTAAAGCCATATCAGGCACGTATAATCTCAAAATAAATTCTTTTTCTTTTGCCTATTTTCTAGCTTATTTTACCTGCTTGCCAGTTTTTTTAATTTTAATCTTTGCCTGTTATTTCACACTTTGGCAGAAATATTTGGGACAAGAGTTTTTTTTAGAGTGCTATTTATCAAAACACTTTTCATGAGAAGATGCTCTTATAATTTAATATTTTTTCTTGGGCACATCTGTCTGAAGTGAGGCTCATTTCTTGTCCCTCCTTGTTTTCTCTTCCTTGTTCTTATATCTGTAGTTCCACTTGGAATTGTTACTTTTCCTTGATTTCCTGTGGGTCCCCCTTAAGTAAATTAGCTCTTTTGACCCTCCCTACTTCTCATCTAAAGCCCTTCATGTTTTTCCTGAATTTACCCCTGAATTTTTCCTGTGAAAATAGTTGAGAATGCCAGGAGCTTGGAAAGCCTGCTGTGTTTTATGTCCTCTCTGAAGGAACCAGTGACTGCTGCTCTTCCAGATAGAGGAGTCTATTGAGCAAAATAATTTGAATTAACAGGTTCCTGCCATTTTTGTGCTTGTCTTCCAGAGGTAGACATTCAACAGTTAATATATAGAACTATCCTTGGAAATATCTGAGAAATATTGAAGAGTTTCAGGTAGGATTTTAGGCTTATCTGTTTAGACCTGCACATTGCTAATTTAGAGCTCTACCAGGGTTGCAGTCGATCATTTTCGTAACCGTTTTCTTGCCTGCCTGTTGAAAGCTGTAGTCAGCTTACTCTGTAGATGGCAGCATTGGGAAACTTACAGCAACACGTCTGATTCAGGACCAATGACAGAATGGATCCAGATGCTATCTTAATTTTTAAGGCCACAGCTAGTCCTATTGCATTCATTCACATGCTTAAGCACACTTCTGATTTCAGAGCCAAGTAGGCAATCCTTATCTTAATCGAAAGTTAGGCATGATGCAACATGCAAAGCCTCTTACATAGGTGAATAGTCTTTGGCTTAGATCCCCAGTTTACTTGCAGCTGATGCACAAGGCCAGTATATACTGCTGTGCAATATATACACTACCATTTCCAGACTAAATAGAATTCTTTTTTGGGGAAGTAAGGAAAGTGTGGGACTAACTCCAACAGCATCCAGCTTTTGACACACAGACCAGTTTATCAATCTCAAATATTTAAGGTGGAGAAGCAGTTAGCTGAAAAAGGAACTGGACACACTCATATCCCCTGCCATTAATGCAAAGACAGCAGGGCCCATGGTGGGCATTGGGAGCAAAAGAGACTGGCAATAAACCTTGTAGTCACAGCATCCCTCTCCTGCTGCTGCCAGCAGCAAAGAGGCTGATGACAGGACTTCAGCTCAGTGAAACTGTGGACTAAATGAGAACAAATACAAATTGAGAAAAATGCAGCCAGAAGCAGAGTAAACATTAAAGGTCCTTTGTGACCAAAGGACATAAAATATCACTCGCATTCCGTACTTCTTTACACATTGTACAGGATGATATTAAGTTACAGAGAGTGGTTGACATTCCAAATGCTTTGAAGCTAAGGGACCTCAAGGGATGAGAGGATGGGTTAGAAGAAACCTCACAGAGTTCAACATGGTGAGGGTGCAGAGCCTGGCACCTGGCTGGAACCACCCTGTGGCAGGGAGGTGATGGGCTGAGTTTCAGCCCTGCTGCAGCCTGGGCGTTATGGCAGGTGCCAAAGCTGAATGTAAGCCCATATGTTTGTTGAGTGCTCTTCCTGTAAGGCAAATCACATACTGTGTTGGGAGTTATATTGAGAGGAACAAAACCAGCAGGTGGAGGGAAGTTATTATCCATTACTTCTTGGCACTGGTGAGGTTGCACCTGGAATAGCAGTTCAGTTCTGGGTTCCCCCACCCAGTCCAAAAAGGATGTGGAGGAATCTGGAGAGGGTCCAGCAGCAGGCTACAGAGGCAGGGAGCATGTGGCCTATGAGGGGAGACTGTTGGAACTGGGCGTGTATAGTCTGGCATGGAGGAGACTAAGGCAAGGTCTAATTGTAGCTTACAACTACATCAACGGCAATTGCAAAGATGACAAAGTCATTTATTTTCCTGGTAGTAGGAGATGGTCTATCAAAGGGCAGTAACCCCAAATTGCAGCTTGGAAGGTTCAATTCAGGACATTTGGAAATTACTAGAAGAGTATTTCTTATGGGAAAGTAATATACTAGAACAAGTTGTCAGAGAAATGGGAGCATCTCCATCCTTGCAAATGTGTAAGGGACCAGAATTTAACAACCAGCTTCTGTTAAGCTGCCTGAAGTTACCTATTACAGTATGAAAAATCAGAGCAGCGATCAGTGTTGCTCCAGCCTCAGGAACTGAGCGCTGTGCTCCTTGACAGGCAGCTAATCGTGAGACTCCTCGCTGTGCTTTGTGTGGGGAAGTTGTTCCCTGCAGGAGGAGCTGGAGGCTGATGCTGCTGACTGCTGGTTTTCTTCTGTTTTCGGTGGAAGGACAAGAATGGCTGCAGGAACAGCAGCCAATGTATCCAGGGGGAGGTGCAGGTTTTGTTACTGATGGGAGGGTTGTCACTTCACAGAGAGCTGGGGAACGAAGAGGCCAAAGAAAGACCTCAGGGAGCACTTCCACAGTCAATGAATTATGAAGGATGAGGAGTCCTTCATGAGGATGCATGTAACATCCCTAGGGGTAGCCTAGGGGGAATAAGAGCAGTGAGTGATGGGGAAAATGGAAAAATGAGAGAATTCCTGGATATTTTTCAGTTGTCATCTTTCCAGCAGTACCATAAGACTGTTCAATGAAGTTTCCCAATCCCTTAAATAATTGTACATCAAAAATGTAGCACTAGATGAAGCTCAGTGAACAAATAATGAGCTATGTAGAACTGATTTGAAACTTCTGTACTTTTTGCTTCGATGAACTTCAGATGTGGTTAGACGATATTGCAAGGCCTGCAGCAAGATGCAAAAAGTGAGATCTGCATAATGTTGGAGGAACCAGACTAGGCAAAGGCATTTCAGCTAGTTTAGCATTTCCAGCAGGGTACCATAAAAAACATGACGGTAAATTCCATTGCTTAGGAACACTCAATACCATACTAAGAGGTATTATTACTTACAGCGCTGTAGCCAGACCGAGTTGCATTTTCTTCTCAAGTCTTCATGTTAACACTTAGCAGAAGCGTTTCTACTCTTAGTGTGTTGAGAGTGGGAGAAGTGCAGCTTAACTATCCCCACTTTGCAAGTAAGGAATGGAGACATAGATTCCCTGACTTTTTTTTTGCAGAGAGAGTTCTTATATTTACTCTACTTTGGCTTTGAGCCTGAGTTAATACACTCTCCCTCTTAGCTAGACTTACTAGCTAAAGCTTAGTGTTAGACTAACCTCAGCTTGACTAACTTGGAGAACAGTCAGGTGAACTCATGTCTGTCTGCAAAAGAGGTCTGTATTGATATATAGTCCCCACGGTCCCCTTATAATGCCTGAAGATATTTTTCCAGTAGACTTACATTGCAACTCAACATTCAAGAAATACTACTTTCTCCTTCTTTTTCCCCTTTCCATTCCCCACAAATGTTTAGCAGCACCAGGGAGTTGAGGATTATGCATAAATCTAAATTGCAGATGATTATATGAAGAGTGGTTGCAGTATTCAGGCTTTCTGAGATACTGAAGAGTCAGGTGGAAAGGCTGTGGCCATATTCCTGATGGTTTGAAGAAGTGAACAAGATGGTTCAGAAAAGAATATAGTTATTTGGCTAGCTTGATACTTTATATGACTTTACCAATGATTCTTTCTCCTTTCACTGAACAATGGCCCTGAAGGTCAAGTCATATCAATAAACAACACATTTCTCAGGATCAATTCTTACTGAACAATGTGAGAAAAGGGGCTGACTGGCTAATTTTTCCCAACTTCAGAAAGCAGCTGTTACAGGTTTTTGATGCATCCCAGTGCTGTTATGAATGTGATCTTCCCTAAATACACAGTTTGGGACTTGGTTTTCAATTTTCATGACCCTCTGAGAAGAAGTCATAAAGTAATCCCTGCTGTGTTTTAGAAATGATCCGTACTGGCAGCAGTGACAACAAACTTTCCTGTAAAATGTCATTCAAGTCTTTTACCAAAGATGGTAGAATCCTGGTTGGTTGGAGTCAGTGAGATGCATGTTCATGGCCCTTGACTGGGCTATGAGGGTTTAGGAAAATTGTTGCTCTTTGTGAAAATGCAGTGTTTCAGGGCAATGAGAAACTGCTGGTTAAGCAGCCGGGAATCTTGTACAATGTGTTTTACGAAAGTTGTTTCATTTCTATGGTCTGTCTGCCACAGCTGCTGCAGAGCTCCATGTCAGTCAGGTGACAGACTTTAATCCTTTGCTTAGCTGCAGTATGGATGTGTGTAGCTTGTGAGTGTTACTCCTCAGGTTTGTAGTAGGGGATGGTCCTAGGAGAGCCTGGGACTGCTGCCTGTCTTCCCTGCAGGGAATATGCTTGCTATATTGCAAGCTGAGAACCACACACTCATTGACAGACTAAAAAATCAATAGGAAGAAATTAGCCTAAAATCTCTTTGATTTTCAAAGCTTGAGATATTTCTCCTGCTGGCCTCAAACAATTTGTAAGTGAGATCTTTTTACCCTATAACTTAGCTGAAGCTTTTGAAAGCAAAATCCACACTGCACTTAAGTCCTTGTGAGTGCAATCAAAGGAAAAGAAATACTGCTGCTCAAAAATTTGAAACATTAGCTCCACAGCAACATTGGCTTTGCTCCTTACTCATTTGATACATGCATGTCAGGGA